>JACEIK010003020.1:63688-127728 GCA_018107945.1 Datura stramonium
ATTACTGTTTGGGTAGCCCCCGTTTGGGGCTTGTAAGACATAATCAGTTTCCTATTTTTGAATGTTGGTATTGGTGCTACTTGGTGTACGGATGTCCGTTTGGCATCCGCAGAAGTTGATCGTATTTTTGGCCCTTTTTTATAATATTGTAGTCCTTTCTTACATAGCCTTGTATTGAATAATAGCATTTCTAGACTATTGTTCAAAATAGGGGGAACTTAGGAGCTCTGTGTCTGGCTATGTCCGCTGCAGTGACATTCTTTTTGCAACAGCGGATCCGTTGCAGCGGAACTCTTTTCACTGTAGCGGGTCCATAGCAGCGAGACAGCTTCCGCCACGGCGGTTCTCGCTAGGCTGAACAAATATAATGAGGTTTCTCTTTGTCTCTCTGATCAACTCAAGTTAACCACACCCACCAGTATTATCGCGGATTTTCACTAATTATACATAGGAAAATACCAATTAGGCCTGTTGAGATACCAATTGGACTCAACTCAGGTTATCAACAAAATCGGACAGCACGATGGGAAAGAAATAAGTGTGACTTCCTAAATGCCTTATAACTTCCCGAAGATTAAGTGTGGACGTCTACACACCAATCCGTAGGATTCTACTCGATATTGCTCTTGTACTTGTAGACCGGTGACCTAGACACTCTGATACCAACTTGTCACGACCCAAATAGACAGGTCGTGCAGGCACCTACATCGATTTTGCTCGTTAGGAGAACCCTTAATTACAACATTTCTATAAATAAAATAAGAAAATAATTTCTAGAATTCACATTACTTCTCATTAACTGCTAAAAATTCCCAACAAATTAACATTACAAGATTTCTCTAACATAACTCTCCCAAGATCTAGTCTAGACAGGCACGGGAGCTCAATTTGAATACTTGACAAACAAAATGACCCAACTTCATTCGGGAAGAGGAATACTGAAGCTGGTGTTGAGTACTCCACGCCAATCAAGAAACCTCAACCTGCCACATCCTACACCCAAAAGAAAAAGGTATAGCAAGATAGTATCAGTACACCACACATACTAGTAGGCATCATCGACCGACTAGGATTAGTTAACACAATAGCATAAAAATTAATATACAATCAATATTACTAAATTCAACAATTACTTCACTTAAGAAACATCCCACTAAGTTTAAACTACAGTATTGATTCTTATGAATTATCGAGTTTTTATGCAACTGTCCTTCGCTTCTACTCGTTAATTAGCCTATCAGTCTGCCTTTCTCTATTTCCGTTGCAGTGAAGGTTCAGGCCGCTACAACGATCCCGCTGCCAAGGTGATCCAGCTAGTAATCAATTTCCCATAGTCCAGTTCTATTTTATTTCCACCACATAAACTTATAGTTCAACTGCCCCTCTTACCATTTCACTAAGAATGACCAAGTCCGTTTCTATCATTTATTAACCTATTTAGTTATTTGTAGGATTTTTTCAGCTCTCTTTAGTATAGTACATCAAATAATAACGTCTAATTGCTATCTCACAGTACTGCACTATCTTTCGTTCAAACCCACCATACTATCACCCATAGCCTACAAAGACAATTTAAAACCAAACAAACAAATTTAGTTACGGGTTACTATCTCAAGTACACACAAAGGTTATCAAAACAATAGGAGGGAGTCAATTTCCCCAACAGTAAAATACATGCACATACTTGACCTCATACCATGAAGTGTCATAAGATACCATACCTGAATAGGATAGCCATAAACGGTATTTTACACCTATTCCTCACCTCAAACCTAATTCATGTCGGTATATCTTGTATCACACTAGTATATCAATTAACTTTCTGTATCTGTAGTCGTATGTATATCAGCCATACCCGCAATATTTCTATCTCACAATCATACTATCGGTGATATGTTGGGCAGACGCCTCCATTATATCACTGTACACACATGCCAAAGGGTCTTATGCTTGCCCTTCCAGTCATGACCTGCATGAGACTCTAGAAATCCATGTACTGTACACCCAACCGTATGAACATTCATCACACTTGTCTGTGTACCCACTCGTACACCCAGCCACATGGTCCTTTAGCCATACATATCTATGTACTTTCTTATACCGCTCGCCCGGATGCTCACTTCGGGCATGAGCCACTCGTGTATTCAATCCTTATTCGAAATCTGATTGTAGTAACTTGTTCATCTGAGTTCCTTAACTCCGGCCATATGCCTCTCGTTTACCATTATATCGATAACTTTTCTTCCATATTATACGTCTAGTCACACATTTATTTAATGCCAATTCGCCCCTCAATCTTGGGACGCATAATGCAACACAACACGTAACAAATCATAACATGACAAGAATTACACATTCACACGACAAGTACAATCACATGAATTTAAATCAACCTCGTATCTGAATGATAGTAATAACATTCAATTCAACACATTATAAGATTTCCTACTTGGCCCTCTCACTGGTTTGGGCTCTGTTGCAGCGGCATCTCTGCCGTTACAGCGGTCTCACTGCAGTGGTATACTACCCGTTGCAGAGGTACTACTGACAGTACTGCGACCAGTCTTATTTCCAGTTTCTCCCACGTTTTGTTTTCTTATTACCCACCATAATGAACAATGTCATAACAAGATTACATCACAATTAATTTACAACAGTGTCACCATTAATGCGGAGAACAATCATCAATCCAAATAATACAATACCGACCACAGCACATTCAAGTCATTACGAAAGGAATTACTATCCTACGCCACTCACTTCATCTCACACTCAAATATAGTTATAACCTATTAATCAGTCTATTAATTGCATCTTCTACACAGAGTCTACGTGATTTTACACGTCTAAGGTTTCGGTTCAAAAGAAGGAAGTAGTACATGTTTATACCCGGGAATATTCTTTCAACGATACCCGAAAGTTAACCTTCTCAACAATATTTGATTCAATGCATATCCTAGAACATGAGTCCATTTATTGGTTGAAACATCTCCTCAAGCGTTTTTCCTTATTATGAGCTTTCGTCACCCCTCTTCTAATACGCTTGTTCTTAGATTTTCACTAATTTCTATTAATAAACTATAACATAGTTAAAAGTACAATCCTACTCATCGAAAGCATATAAATCATATGCACGTATATGTTTAGGTAACCAAAGTCTAATGCAAAAGCGAGTAAACCATAGCCTAGATAGTCCTCGACTGCGACTATTCTATTCTTTTGATTCCCTCGCGAGAGCTCCTAGCTATGGAGATCGAATTTCATGCTTTGGATCCTCTTGTTTTCCTCAAAAAGTCTAATTTTTGTTTTTAGATGTTTTAATAAGTCTTCTTCAAGGACTAGATTTTTAATATCCAAATTAGAACGGGATTTGCGGATTTATGGTCCGCGTTGTTTACTGCAGCAGCCACCCTTTGCGCTACAGTGGTTACAACTAAACCCATTCGAATTTACTCTTCGTGCATCCTTCATTTCTCAGGAATTTATCGCGAATTTTTAAAAATTTTAATTCGCCCATTTTTATGTGGCTAGAATGGTATAACAATCGGGTGGATCATTATAGTTATGTACTTTTATATTAGAAAAAATAGTGGACACATTTAATAAAATTAGATTTATTCTAAGTTAAATAATGTTATATCTTGAATTCGCTTCCGTGTGTAATTAGACCCTAGATTGGATTCTCCTTAATTTGTGGAGAGTTAAGTTAAATAGTGAATGTATGAATTAGAAGGAAATGGCACTTATGTTCAATTATGTATGTTATTATTAAAGAATGGAGAGAGTTCCCACGTAATACAGTTAATAATTTATCAGAAAAAACTCATAAATATTCTGAATGGGTTATAATTATTTTGAATTAAAATATGATATAAATTAGAAAATGTGACATGACAGTCAAATTTAATATTATTTATGTGTTAGGTTGAAGGTTATGTTTGTATTAAAAAACAAACATTAAGAATACTTTTAAATCAAAAAATGAAAAGAGTTTTCCGATAATTTAATTTTCTTTAAATCCCGTGACCAGATTCCATGTTCGAATGTGCCCACTAATCACCGGAATATTAGGGAAGGAAAGAAAGAGAATAGTTGACCACTTGAGTATTATTTTCCTTTTCAACTACGACTTATAGATTGAACATAATGAGAGTGAGTGACAAATGACAATCCGATAATGACGGTCCAACAGTCTGATTATTTATTTTATGTTCTAAAAGTTAATAAAATATTAAACCTATTATAATAAGTTCCTTCATAGACTAACTACCCTTCCACTTTCCACTATATACATGGTAAAACGACAGAGTGCCGGTAGAACGTAGGAGTTCAACGTGGCAGGCAGCTGAGGCTGTAATGCTATCCGTTCCGTTGATAAGCGGATCCTCACTCTCAATTTAAAAAAATACTAAGTAAAACTTTTAAAATTTGTAATATAATTGGACGAGGTATCGGAGATATTCGTACTAGTATTTAATCCATTTGAATGAGAATATTGCTCTTTCACTGAAGAAACTGGATTAATTTCTTATGACCTTATAATCTCCTCTTCTTCTTTTTTTTTCTTCTTTTTGACGTGATTTGAGTTGCATTTTCTATGGCAACCACTTTCTGATTCCATATCCTAATCCTTCTAGAAAATCAAAATGTTTGATGCATTGCTAAAAAGCAAGTTCTACACCAAATGGTGAGAATATTGTCAATTCCTTAATTCTCTGTGTCCTCTTTTTTTTTTTATATTTATTATTTTCAATACTAACTGAACAGGAAAAACAATTCTGGGATGATTTAGTAGTTGTTGTTCTGGGAGGATGGTGATTTTAGTCCTCATCAATATAATGTAGTACTGCTGATCATTTTGTGTGTGTACAGCAAGTCTACAATCAAGCTGACAAAGACTCGAATCGAGATGATCAGAAAAAAGAGAGATGCTATGCTGAAATATCTGAAGAATGATATGGTTGACCTTCTTAAAACTTGAGAGTATGTTAACGCCTACGGCAGGGTAATTTTCTTTTCTTAAAGCAACAGTAATTTATGGTATTGAAAATTTATATGCTATGTCTCAATTGATCATCCAAATGTTCCAGCCTTTTCATTTATTTCTAGTTTCTACGTAATACCTTCGGATTTTGTTTGGTGAAATGTTCCATGTTCAAAATTGACATAGATGAGATGCAGCATGCTAGCCTGAAAAGTCAACGAACCCTCCATAATATAATAGCCCTATTAGAGGATCTTTACAATCGGAATTTAGATTACTGAATTCATTCTCTTTCTGTTTGATGATATTGCAGATTGTAAATTTCTTAGGCATCAATTATGTCATTTGTTTCATTCTAGTGTCTCAACAATATAATGTGCATTTTCTCTGTCATTCCCGATTGTAGGAGACCTCGATCAATTGATATTTCTGATATAAAGTTTTGTTACTGCAACAGGCTGCTGGCCTTCTGGTTGAGCTCAGTATCTCGAGCTGTTACGATTTCTTGGAACAATACTGTCTGCATATATCGAGTCACCTCGCTAACATGAGTAAACAGAGGTATATTGATTTTTCCCTCAAGTGCTCTCACAAGTATCTTGGAAACCTAGCTACTTTCTCATGCAATTGTCATCCTTGTCACTTTTAAGTTTCATTTGGAAACCTAGCTACTTTATTGGTTAAGGTGAAGAGAGGTCACAAAATAGAAGATAGATCGCCCCATTTCGCTTGGTTTGTTGAGTAACTAAAAATCAAGTTAAATATGTTTCTATAAGATGCAATGCGGGATATGCAAACTTAATGCTTAAGGGAAGGGAAACTTTACTTCTCTTGAAGCACTATTAAGAAATGTTAGATTCTGTATGAGAGAAAGCGATAGACTTCATGAACATTTTCTTATGGTGCAGTTATTAAGTCCATCTTTCATGTATGTTAAACATTAATCTGTTATAACTATGAGGTAATTCTTTGTTATTAGGGAGTGCCCAGAGGATTGCAGAGAAGTTGTGTCGACTTTGATGTTTGCAGCAGCAAGATTTTCCGATCTGCCAGAATTACGTGAACTAAGAGCTATATTTAATGAGAGATATGGAAATTCCATTGAATGTTTTGTGAATAAAGAGGTAGTTACTCATCGTCTTCAGCAACATATAATACTCATACATAAACTTAATTTCACATGGAACTTTTTTTCCCTCTCGATCTCTTTAAAACAAATTCATTTTCGTCCTTGACAGTTTGTTACAAAGCTAAAGTCTCAACCACCTACAACAGAGATGAATCTTCAGTTGATGCAAGAGATAGCAGTAGAATCTGGTGTAAGATGGAATTCAAAGGCTTTGGAGCAGAATCTATCTAAACCACTGATAGCTTTACAAGTAAGCCTTCTATACAGTGACCAGAACTTGCACCATCCACAATTTAATTAACAATTCAATCCTTGAAACATTGTATATAGTCACAAACAAGACATGCTCGTCACACTGTTAGTATATAGAAGTTAAACGAATTCTTACCTGTAAGTGACCGAAGGTGGAAACTGAGGTAAGACATAGTTCTTGGGGTATAAGTCAACTTGCGTTGTTATCATAACAGTAAGTTTCAGAGTATTGTGGAGAATCGAAAGGAGTTCCTTCGTTATCTTTTTGGCCTTCACATTTTGGAGTCTACAGGTTAAATATTATTCTTTCTTTTCGTTGTGTAGGGGGATTTGCTATTAATGAACAGTAAGTAAATGATGATCCTTTCAATTATAAACTGAAAGGGGTTTACCATTAGAGTACACTGTTATATTGCTGAGATATTGGATGATTGATTGAGTTTTGGCATTCTGGCTTCAATTCTGTGTGCAGCTGTTCTAGTTTTTAAATAGTTAATGGCAAAGTTTCTGCTTCTGTATATACACCTTGTCCTTAAATTGTAGTTGGAGTATAAATATTGAAGATATTTCCCGGCCTAATTAGACTTCTTTTGCACCTCATACCTATCTTTCACAGGACTTGTCCAAGAGTCATAATGATGAAGAGCACAAATTGCACAAGAAAGCAGATGAATCAGCTCAGAGAAAAATACAAAAAAAGCTAAGCTTAATCATGAGAATGCAAGGACGCATACGACTTGTAAAGTGAAAAGGGAGCATCATTCATCTCATGGGAGAAAAGAAGTCCCTGGCTATGTACATCGCTTGCCTAAGGGAAGGGAGAGTGACAAACAGAAAAGAGATAACTTAAGTCGGAGATCATTAGATGGCACACCTCCAATCAAAGATATTGAAGAGGACATCATTGGCAGGAAAGGGCAACAAAATGAGCCAAAGATCATTAAAAGTGTTTCTGAAGAAAAATCTGATGACAAAAAGCCATTCTATTATAGCCCAATTCAGCCTAGTTACGCCAACTCAAGAGCATGCATTTCAAAAAGCAGTTCAGATGCATCTCCTACCGTCTCCACAATGGAGGCACAGAGACATGCAGAGATGAATCAGAGGGGAGTTCAGATTGCCAAAGAGGAAGATACTTCTGTAAATGATGCAATCAAAAAGCCAAAACCAAAATCAGTTAGGACTCGACTGCAGCCAATGCGTGGTTGTGAGGACTCGGATAGACTGAGATGCAAGGACAGAGGGAAGGGGTTAACTACTGGAGTGAAAGGCGTAGCAAGAGATGGAAACCATGGCATAAAAATCGCAAATAGTGATCAACGCAATGAAGAGGAAAAGATGATGGATAGGCTTTTAATGCATTATACTAGGAAACAGGCTCAAATTGAACTTAAGACACCAAAATCAGTTGTGAAGTTACTGAAACTACCTGAAGTTGAGACCAGTGAAGTCTCAAGGAAGAGATTCCCTGCATCCATTCCTGTTGAGTTGAAACAAGCAAGTCTAGTGACACTCAGAGAAGGACATGACACTCAAAAAAATTTCTTTGAACATGATGTGATGAGTCCAAATGGGCTTATCCATCCCAAGTTACCAGACTATGATGATTTTGTCACTCGACTGGCTGCTCTGAAATTAGAAGTAAAAGAACAACATTGTAGTTAGTGTATGGGGCAAAAACCTGATTAGATAGTTGACAAATCAGAAAGCAACATGTGGCAGGTGGAATAGATCGAATGTGACTCAGCAGAAATAAGGCCAAACGTCTTACTTGAACATGGCCGGTAGAAGCAATCTTATTCAGAGAAGACGCGGAGTCAAGGCCGGTACTATCATAGAAGCAGTCTTTCCTGAACGTGGTCGGATGTGACCATTTCTCTTTAGCTATGACAACAATTGAAGATATGGTGGGTGTAAGAAAAATGACAAATTAAAAAGTTGACCATTTCTGAAAATTTTCCACTATAAATAGTCCATCGGCCAAATTAGTTAATTCATCAACTTGGTTTACTTGGTGTTTATATCGATTGATAGTGCTATTTGCAAAGTTATTTATTAGCACAACTACCAAGTTATGCAGGTCTACATTTTGTAGAATGAGAGGAAATAACTGTTTATAGCTTTTGATATTCACCGCAATAACAGTCCATCAAGTTAATCGACCAAAATACATAGATCTAATTTTTATGATGCGACTCTTAGAAGCCAAATGTATTGATTGGGTACTTAATTTTCTTTTCCTATTGAAAATCATAGATAAAATTTATATAATCAAATTCAGTTTCATGATAATAATTATGAAAGTATACATAAAAGAGGAATAATTATAAACTTAGAAGACAGTCATAAAAAGTTAAAATAAAAGAAATCTTTTTATCTGATTTGAAACTTATACATTGATTGTACGTACAGTAGATAATTAGCAGGTATGCCAAATGGAATAAAAATTATGAACAAAGAAGATTTTTCGAGTAGATAATGATTTTTGACAGAGAGAAGAAATATTTAATTGATTTCATAGTCTATTTTTATAGAGGGAAAGAAAGAAAACGAAAAGATTGAAATGAATGAATCTATAATAATTGTATTTATTATAGGAAGCTAAAAGAAATAAAATAAATAAATAACTAAATANTCATCTCACCAATGGCCTTTGTGAATGAATATGTATCTTGCCATCCATATAACTTTGCCCTATACATTGTATTATATTAACAATCATATAATATAATTGAGAATGACTTTAGTTATGATGATGGTCGGTGATAGTGGCCAGTAATGATGGTGGTGATAGTTGTGAACTTGTGATGGTTGAGATGATGGTGGTGCAGTGACTGACGCGATGGTGGAGGTTGATAGCTAGTGATAATGGAGTTGGTTGAGTTAGTAGTTGAAGGTGTTGGTGGTGGAAGAATGTGTGGTGGTTGATAATGGTGTTGGTGACAGTTGGCGGCTACGCTAGCTGTTGTGGTAGAGGTAGTTCATAATAAGAATTGACTTGCAGTGGTGGCAGTGACTGACAGTAGTGGTTGACAGTGTGGCGGTTTTTAGTGGTGATTGTGATGACAGAAGTGATTGGTGGAAGTGGTTGTGATGATTGTGGATAGAGTGGTTAATGATTGTGGATAGAGTGGTTAATGATTGTGGATAGAGTGTTGATGAAAATTATCCATACAAAAATACCTCTTAATGATATTAAGACTCTGTTCAAGATCTTAATGACCTATATATGGTCTAAACCATTCAAATTTAGACCTTCATTAAGTGCAAACAAATAAGGCCACGCGAACCTAACTAAATGAATCATGTGATTATATCCGCTATTCAGATATTAAAATTCGATAGAAATGAAACTAAAGCAATTGATTTTTCGCCGTACCAAAAACACTCTAAACATTGAAAAATATATTTTTCATCGTACCGAATACACCCCTAAACATTAAAGAGCAATGCAGTACCTCTCAGATCCCAAGTCTTTCATGATTTTGTCGAAGGCACCATTATTTTCAATAGCATTCTTCAACTTTGAAACAAAGTCCAACTCATTGGCAACATTGAGGGATGGAAACTTAGTAGATTGACAATGTGATGTAACCCTTTCCTTTGTTATGCTTTCTCCCATTGTGAAAGGCTTCTCATAAATTAAGCCTTCTCTTTCGCCATTGGCATACGCTTTAAAAGAAATAAATTGAACAAGTAATTAAATTCCTTTTCAAGAAAATACATATACAGTTAAACCTCTTTATAACAACGTCCGTTTTATAAAATACGTATATCTAGTTAAACACACTAATTTGTTCAATTTTCAAATACATACCGGTCGAAAAATGGATGAGGAGTTTCAGTTTCTTGCATTTCTTGGCGAACATCATGACTTGATATGGACCATTTACATTAGCATCGAGAGCTAAGTCATACCTAGACATTTTCGAACACACAATTAATTAAATAAATAAAAGTACATGTGCTTTCTCTAATAACTTTTAAATAAAATAATCATACACGATCGACATGATATATATATCATACACGATCACATGATATATATGAAAGAAGACTCATCAAAAAAAGAAACAAATATAAAGAGAATAAACTCAAATTCAATGCGGTGTTTGGCTGCAGAGTCAACAATCAAATCAATCTCTTGAGCAATTTGCAGGATAAGTAATAATATCCATACCAAGATTTGGCTCATGAATATTTCCCCAACCACAGCAACTAATTTCTTATGAATTACTCATAAGATTCTCCATGCATTTCTTTTAGGCATTTGAATACTCACTCTATTATCTGAATATGGAAGAAGAAAAAATACATGCATATATAATCGATATCTCTATAACAATTATAATGTTTAAGTTTTTCTGGAACCTATGTTAATGTTATGTTTTTATATTATATGTTTTCTATAACAACACTAAGTGATAGTTAAAAGATATTAAGACAAACGAAGGCCGAATTGAAGCATTCATAAATTAACTTACTTCACTTGTTAATCATTAAATGCAAATTTCTTCCTTATCCTTTGCCCCGATATGAGGTAAATCTTTGTTTATTTTTGGCGTTGTCCTTAGCATCTTTTCAACGTAACCTAAAATAATTATTTTATTGGAAACATTAGTTAGAGAGTATAATTAAGTAAATAAAAGTGTATTTTTTCAATAGCTTAAGCTTTTAGATGAGATGGTCATATATGTAGATTCTCGAATTCGATTCCCAAAGTAAAGATTTTGGTCATCTTTATAACATCGTGACAGACATCTTATTCCGAAGATTTCAATTCTCATACTATATAGAGACTTACCTATAAAATATACATATAATATTTATAAGTAATCGTGCGATTTATAGAACTTAAACCGTTAACGAAATTACCTTTTCCAAGAAAGCTTGAGGCACCCGCTGACAAGAGGTTTTGGCTCTAAAACCTAACAATCCCTATTCCATTATTATCTAAGACATCTCCTTGATGATCTCCTAATGATGCTTTAATAAAAGAGCTAATTTGAAGGGAAGAAAATGAAGAGTGGCCATGATCAATTCCTAAAGTTAAGTGACTAAATTTAGAAATGACGATTTTTACAAAACAACTTAGTTGTTAGCAATTTCTAATTATATTAAGGGAACAAAGATTTTGAACTTGAAGCATTGTCATTTGGGATATCAATTAAATAACTATGCATGAATCTCTCTCTATATATATATATAATTTTAAGGAATAAAAATCAAGGTGCATGGTATATAAATTAAAATGGGTTGTGAGAGCTAGTGAGAAGTGTGGTCATTGTGTTAGGCAGCTTGTTGAATTATGGTGAGTTGTGATTTTGATAATTAACAAATATGTTCAATTTAATTAGTTGATTGCTTGGTTGTTAATTACAAGCCAAAAGACTTGATGATCTTGGGTTAGCTAGTTAGTTCTCGTACGTATAGTGTCTGACACTTAATTTTATTGCGAAAGGGTTTCATTTTTAACGCGATATATTTCATAGTTTCGTGGAACTTGACCTAGCAATCGATCATTCACAATGTAGATTATCTTGGTAAATCGTCCTTGTTGTTGTTAATGCGTCCAAATTGATAAGGAAGAAGAGTTACTTGACAAACTTTTGATTTATGAAAAGCTGCAGACATATTTTCACTTTCGAATTCTTTATATTTAGGAAATAATATTTTATGTATATATATATGTTGCAATAAACGCTATCATCACGCCAAAAGTTATACTGACAAAGGCTAGGTACAGAATCCTTTATTTCTTAACTAAACCCACCAAATGTCATTGTGCTCGATCACGACCCGACTCGAACACCCCCACTCTCATGGACCTTGCTATTATAGACAAGATATTGATATTATCCAACAATATATATACTATTAAGACAATAGTCACCCCTTTAGTATTTAAATGGTGTGTACTAAACTAACACAACTATATAGCTTCTCCCTTAGGTGAAGTGAAAATTAAATCAAGTTTAATGTACTAATTACTCCTAGCATGAACTATGACATTAAAAGTTAAATATATAACTAATTAAACTATGCTGAAATATAATTGATCTAGCAAATCACACCTTCCATTTTTCAACTCTATGAGATCAGACCTCGTTTGATCATAAATTTTAAAGTTGAAATTTGAAATTTTGAGTTTTGAAGTTGATAATTATTTTGAAAAAATATAACATTATAATTAAATAAACATTAAAAATATTTTTAAAAAATTAAAGTTTTGTATGTGAAAGTCCCAAGAAACTTAAAATATTTGAAAATTTGATCAAACTTTATGATCATCAAATAGATATTTGAAAATAAAAATTGAGAGCATATGAAAGATGCAATTGCCATATGTGGATTGACTACCATCACATAACCTGCCTACTCCATATTATGAGAGAAGTTACATAAAGGCAATAATAAATATTGCTAGAATGTAATTATAAAGGCCTTGATACCAATTGCAAGAAATATATACTACTATTGTATATAGATTAAGACACAATTATACAAATATAAAATTATAATCTTGAGTTAGAATTTGAGGAAGTGTACTATCCAACTCCATTGGTATAACAATATCGATAATAATTAGATTAAGCCTAAGACCAATTTTGAAGACCATTGGTACAACATATATAGAGCTTGCGTACTCGTGCTTGTCACTATCTAACTGCAGCATCATTGTTGGACATTGCTTTCGACTTGATGTGTTGCCTATGGCAATGTTACTCGCAAATGTCTTACATGTCTTGCCTTGGCATTAATGTCCCGTGCCTTGTTGCCCTTGGCCGTGCTTGCTTTTTACCAAATGTCTTGTCCCAATATTAATGTTATACCTCATGGCATTATTTGTCCATACCTTGTCAAGTCTTATCACTCAACCGTTTTTCGACACTCAAGTATTTGACCTTCACTTGTCGCCACTGTCATGGCTTGGTGTCATTATCCGTATCTTATCTTTGACAATATCTACAATGAACTTGTGTATCAGATGCTGATTGTGCCCTGTGTTTGGCGTATGATACAGCCATAACATGCCCATAATCTTGTCGCGTCGCATTTTATCCGAGCTCACAAATCACAACAAAGGGCTAGTTGGTGAGCTAGCATATTATTTTGGTTAAAATGGATGGGATTGACGAAGGAAGGATAAACTAAAGTCATTTTGTAACTTTAAAGGCATATATGGATTGATAGTATAATATTATGGGCATTAAATTATATAGAATTATAGCATAACAAGGCCTAATATTAAATATTTTTCAATAAAGAGAGAGACAAATATCCCCTTTTACTCTTTTATGATATCAATGTATCTCTTTCATGTTCGATTCTACTTTATATTATATTATGACTATTAATAATATAAGTGATCTTAATGTTTGTCCCATGCTAGGAAAGTATTACTCGCCTTTCATTTCAAATCTAAGAACAAATCAATTATCTAAAAAATCCCGTAAAATTCATTGGCTCTTTTTCTTTGACAAATGATCAAAATTTCATCTAAGTTGGACTCTCGCTGGGAGGTTCACTAGAGATAGAAGTTAATGAAAAATAACATCTTTTCTGATTCGAAATAGACCATTTATTTAAATTAGCATCTTCACTTTACAATCAAAATTTAAAGTACGAATAATAATACGGCAATACAACAAACATAATTCTTTGGTGATTGTTTGCTATTATAGTCGAGAGAATTATTGTAAATTTTGATTCGCTAATTGAAATATGGGATACTCCAATTGAATGAATCGAGTATTGTAATTTAAAAAATTTAATATACAAAATTAACTCAAATCAAAATGGATTTTGTTCGATTTTTATGCTCAATCCTAATATAATTTATGCTAAATTTTTGTATATTATTATATTCTCTTATTTTTATATCCAAACAATGAATATAAATATGTTTCTATTTTTAATAAACAACCCCAAAAAGTGCCATTTTTACAAAGTTTGGATATGTATAAGAACAAAAAGCAAAATTGTGGGGTGAAACTACAAAGTTACCTTTCTTAAAACGGCGCCGTATTTATGCCTCATCAGTGAAAAAATTGACATTCAGCACACTTCACATCTCTCGCAGCCATTGTTAACAGAGTCTGCTTCTCCATTGCCATAGCCGAAACTTCACTCTTTTACTCTCAGCGTTTAGCTTCATAGTTCCAAGATGTGATGGGTTTATTGAGGGTTTGACTAAATCGCTGCCTCTGATTCAAACAGAAGTGTCTAAAATCAAGGGCTCACGTTGCCTCAGCAGACAGTTATCGACCCAAATGATGCACCCCAGCAGGATAACTCATCTGATCCATTCCTCCAAAACCCATCTACTGGTACACATGGATCTTTCAAATATTTCCATAAAAAAATGTTCTTGCTGTTATATTCATTCTTAAAAGTTCACTTTTTTGTTTATTAGAATTTGTTTATTTTTTTAATGGTTTTGTACAGTTTTTAGATTTCATATGCATAATGCAAGAAATTATGGATACCCATTTGCTTATTTGTAATCTTATGCAGTCTTGTTAAACTACCTTGTGGTTTTGGCTCTGCTTATTCATTGAGCATTTTTAATTTTGTACTAGGTAATTGTGTCCCTGTTAAAGGCTTGAGAATTTTGAAATCATTGTTAAGGGGTTATGATGGACTTGTCAAGTTTACCTGGTTTTCCCCATATTTCAGTGATTTACGGTTTAGGGTTTTTGTTGTTTGCTTATTGTTTGACCATTGCTAATTTGCTACTAGGGAAGTATTTACTGTGTTAGACACCTTGAGATTTAGGGAACTCGGGTGGTGGGAAAATATTTTGTTGGATTTAGTTATATTGAAAGAACTGCGAATTGAACACTTGAGTGGAGGCAATAATCATCTCAATCCACACTAGTTGGAGTAATTGGGATCAGCTATATGAATACTTTGTATGCTTGTTAGACTGTGTTCCTACGAGTTCACTGTTCTATCTTAATTTTGCAATTTTTATGCTAACCATCTAAACTACCCATCGCCTTCCTTTATCTGCTCCAAGCTTGGTCTAGTTATACCTCATGTAGTGCTCATATAGATGGAGTTGAAGGCAATAATCAACAATTAAAAAGTTATGGATTCCTTATATCCACTTTCCTTTGCGTCAATTTCCTTTATTTCCACACATGCTACTTTCATAGGGTAGTAATAGCAGTCTTGCATTTTTGTTCATGCCAAATGTATATGCAATCTTATGTGATTGATCCAGGATCTTGGTCTTTTTATTTCCCAGGTTTGGTTTATGAGAATTTCTGGCATCGGAAGGCATACAATGAAGAGACTTATTAGCATGTTAGGGACCTCTAAATTGAGCCTATAGATGACATCAGATTTGATTACAACTTGAACTATGCTCCTGTTGCAGTGTACTTTTTTGATATAAGGTTAACAATATTTGAGAGGAAATATATCTTATCATTGTGGTTTTGATTTCTGAGAACCCAAGAGTGTGATTTAGTTGTCAATGAGTAGAATGGATCATGGGAGACCCGGGTTTAAGGCCCTGCAAAGCTCTTGGTGATCTCTTTTCATCTTTCTAAGTCTTGATGGACAGATTACCGCTTATCTGTTTTGGATACTTTTGTGAGCATCTGATTGCTTTTCAAAAGTCGTAATATATGGACCTCCTTGTGATGAACTTGTTCTCTGGCTAAAACTATAGGTGTCCCTTTTTTTTCTTTATTATTTCCAACTTGTTTTATGTTCAAGACTTGCCAGTGCTTGCGTCCATTTTAAAATAGTGCAATTATAATTTTATCATGGGATAATATGTATTAGACTCCTCAAACTTGTCCCCTTTTTCCAACTATACACTTAAATTGTGCGAGGGTCTCAAACTTTCAGTACCCCCTTTGTTCTTATCCAAAGTGTATCCATTCAATTCTTGACAATTGACATGAAAAAGAAAGTACTTAGTAATTACACTAGGGCTGTGAAAGCCTAAGGCAACCAAAACATACAGCCTCTTTACACATGATGCAATTGACTCAAGTCAAATATTCCTTACTTCAAAATCCTTTCTCCTATATATAAAAATTTGACACTTATCAGAAAAAGGACTGCCTTTTTAACTCCATGTGTTTCTCTCCTTCGCTCCTGCCCATCTCTGCCAACTACCACTTCTCTTCCTTCAATCTCTCTCTCTATGATCCAAAACCATTTCTTCACTGAACTTTCTTTACTGTTTCTTCACTTTCTTCTACTGTTAAACAACAAGATTATTTAAAGTTAGCCATCATTCCCGGGTTCAAAATTTTCAATACTCCACCATAACAACAAAAATTTCATGAACAAGAGAGAAACCATATGACAAACTATTGCCCATGCCATTTAAAATTTTTCTGCTTTGTTACTCACAGTAGTACCCTACAACCCTCTCCTACCAATTTTTCACTCTTTTCTTGCTTTACCAAACCTAATCAGTGCACTGTAGGCCCAAACTTTCAAGCTACAAAAAACAATATCATATTTTAGGCTTTTTGGCTAAAGCTGAGCCATCCCATCAATGGTGGCCGGGATCATATTTCTAAATACATAATTTTTCCTCCTACTTTAATGGAGTAAAGATGCTTTTACTACCATTGTTATTATGTTTTGTTTCTATGTTTGAAGAAGAGCAGCTAATTGACTAAAATAAGGTGAGTTAACCCGCTGTATCAAGAAAATGGGGCAAAAAAAGTGGAGCAAATGAAAATCCATCAAAGTTAAGCTCCATTAGTATGTGCTTGCGGTGTGAGAGAGAAGGGACATATGGGTCTATGGGAGATGAACAGAGACAAGGAAATGTGAAGAAGACGGGAAAATGCAGAGAAAAAGAAAAACAAATATTATGTGGCAAACATGTGGCAGCGTGTTTACTACCAGCAAGGTCTCATCTGTTCTATACGTCACAGGGTTGTACAAAATACACTTTGTACAAATACATAGGAGAATAGGACCCTTAAAAATTTAGGTGTGTAATTGAGAAAAGGAAAGTTTGAGGGGGTATTTGTGTATTATCTTTAATCATTTATGTTCCAGGTTGCAGAAAATAAAATTTTTTATTCAAATAGTTGAAATGAGGCATTTTGATGAAGAAATAAAATAAGGTAAGTTGTGCTTCCAAGTGGCCCCAATTAGAACTAACAAGCTTTCTAACTTCAGATTCATTGTTTTCTGAAGATGCATGTGAGAATTGAAGATATAAATTGTGACTATAGCATTTCGCATTTTAAATATGAAAACTAAAATATGCTATTAAACATGCATGTGAAGAGAATCATGAGGCCTCAAGTCCAAATTCCAATGAGCAAAACACTATGTGATTTCTTCTCATTTGCCTAATTTTTGTGGGGCAGAGTTACGGGTAAATCTCGGTGAAATAGCTGAGGTGCGCATAAGCCGACTCTGACACCACCAATTTAAAAAAACACATGTATATTATGCACATCAGTGGTTTTATTGGTATCTACTACTAGAGTGTTACATAGATTATGTTTTAAAGTTAACTACGGATATCAACACAGATTAAAACACTGGTGTGCACAATATTAAAGATCAAATATATGTTAATGTACATCAGTGGTATGATCTGTGTCTAGTAAAATGTAAATAGCATATTTTAGCAGTCATATTCAAAATGCGATGAGTGGGTTTTTATGGGACAATAAAAAGGCAACCAAACAATGCATATTTATACCTAGTTTAATACATGACATAATTACCTTATGCTGCAAACCAAACGGCCCCCAGGGGAGTTTTCAGGATATATAATTTGTCATCATATTGAATGTTTTGCTTCATTTTCTATATGATGTTTACGTCAGTATTGACTAATAGCTTGTTGAGTTAATCTGAATTACATGACCACTACTTGGTCAATGCAGAGAATGTAATAGATTACTTTTTTACTGTTTTAGTTGATACCAGTTTCCTAAGGATGTTTCTTGTCACAGTTGTTTCCTTTTCCACTAATAGTTCTTGAAGTTGTCATCTTTGTTTGTTTGTCCTTTTACCTTTATATGAGTTGCGCATGATGTGAAGAATAAATTACCAGCCTTCGGACTCTTTCCTGTATGCATTTTTCTCTGTACGTAGTAGTTTTTTCAACGAGAGTAATTTTAGCTTTCTTGTCAAATTACTTAAAATATTATTGTTACTGCCTTGTCATAAATGAAAATACTTATTACTGCTCTATTTTGTCTCATGAATAGGCATGTGATTCAGTTCCCTTCTCGGAATGCTTATGACGCTTCACTTAGGACAGTTGTCCGGAAGAGTGGCTTATTCAGAATGGAGAAGGTACTCTTTCGAATATACATCTTCTTGATTATTAATCTCCGTTGGGTCGCATTGAAATTATCATCTCCTTTACCTCTTTGATGATTCATAGTTGATCGTCAGCAATGGGACACTTTGCCACGCTATGATGGGAAAACTGTAAGTTGGTCTCTAATGTTTACTGTCTCCATCCTCTTTTTTCTGTGTTGGGGTGTGGTGGAAGGACATAACAAAAACAAAAACCCCAACTAATAAGAGAGAAAAATATACAAGATGATTTCTTCTTCCTATAGTGATGTGAAGCGCTTTGAAGCAAAAATCTAATGATGGCATTATCAGATTTTGTTGCAAGGGGTGCCTCGGAATGCTTTAGCCGAAGATGGAACGCTTTTCTTGCTGGTTACGCATGATGCATCATCAATCCAAATGTTCGCCAGACCACAGCGAGGTTTTGATAGGTAAGTATAGAAGCTTTTACCACTCACATTTCAGTGGCTGTATTCACTCTTATTATGTGTTCAATGTTTTCGTTATAAGATGGATTTCTGGGCTTGTTTGTTGCAGACCACCAGCCAGAAACGGTCCCCGTGGGAGTTTCCTCGCAAGCTCTAGCTACACATGCGTTTATTAAGAAGAACAGAGGCTTCTGTCTTAATAACCAAGTTGCAGTAAGACTTCTTCAGTAGCTACGTTTTTGTTTCCAGTTGGATGTGGATTAAAATGTTTGACTGTCCCGCCTTGGCTTTTTGAACTATTTTCATTTACAGTAGAAAAAGTTGAGATGAAATTCAAAATACAATAGCCTTATTGATATATTGATTAACATTGCTTTGCAATAACTGACCAAGGAGGGACCAAAAAAAGATGTTCTTATCTTTTTGCTTGGATTGTCTTAGAAATGGTACTGTGAGTTTATTTGCTTTGTCCAACCCATTGATTTGAGGACACTAGATATATTGGACTATTGCATTTCCCTGGTGTCAAGAAATCTTTAATAAAGGTACTCATTCCTCTCAAATGAAAATGAGGTTTATATAAACAATTTGCTGACATCAGAATTCCATTATACAAAAATAAATGTCTGTATTGTGATTCCAAAGCTACCAAACAACAACAGTAAATTGTACCATCCCGGCAAACTCTGCTATCGTTCCAGTAAAACTCAAGAGTGTATAAAATGGTGGGAAGAGAACAGCCTCCAGATTTCAAAATCACAGCTCAAACTCCTCGTCCCGGAGAGCCAATGGTTGCAGCTTCTTCCCTCATCATCAAGAACAAAGTACTCATTCCTCTCCACTGGCCTGGAAACATGTAAAACATGACAATGTAAAAAGCTAAGCTCAATATCTGCCATGATGGCATGCCACCCATTGCACTGTAAGCTGAAATTGTCCTCAATGCAAAAACCACAACTTGTGAAGTACAAGTATCCAATCACCATCACAATATAAAACTGCCTGAAAAGAGTCAACTTTGCCAAATTCCTTGCTGCCTTCCCACTGGGTCTTGAAGTCTCCCTTAACGACCTGATAGACCACACGATGGGGAAAATAATAGCACAGTGGCACACAATATCAACAATCAAAAAGACCTGATTCCATGTTACCCAATAAAAGGACCTGTTTCGCCAATAACAACCGAAGCCACATTAGCCAAAACCTGAAGCGGAATCACAATCATCAACACCTTCTTTTCCTCTTAAAAATGGTCAAGAAACTACCACCCAGTACCAATCAAAACAATAATATGAAAAGCAAAACCACACGCAGGGACTGGAAATGTAGAACAACACATCCCATCCATGTGCAGTCCCAGTAACCTTAACATAATGCTTATCCTCAGCAGCAAAAAGCAAATTCAACGCCTTCATTACAACCAAGAGCGCCATAAGTCCATGAATCCTATGCACAGATACCTTATTCTTCAAACACACTAATATCCAGACGCCTACAGGTCAAAATAAACAAGGAAAAACAAAAAGTACAACGGGCAACTTGAGTAAGACTCGCAGAAAGAGGGGAAGATTATGAGAAGTTGAATATGCAGAGATGCAGTAAACCACAGTGGGTTCCCAGTTTAAGTATCTTTGTAATAATAGGTTGGCAAGGCATAGCTTGCTCAAAGTGGTCTAGCCGGGCACAACTTGTTTGAAGTTATGCCGACCGGAGCATGGTCATAGCTTTGAACAAGTTAGACCCGCCCCAATATAATCCTCTGCTGGTCTTGCTATATGTAGAACTTTTTTAAACTGGGGACAATTTTAAAACCAGCTCAGCACCCATTTTTACATAATATTTGAATATGGCAAGTTAGTGGACGTGCTTGGTCTTAGTATATGTAGGACTTCAAACTGAGGACAAATTTCTTAACACCAGCCTTCAAAGCACCCATTTTTGCATAATATTTGAATATAAACAAGCAGTAGAAGAATTAGAGTATTATCGTTATATCCAAATATTTCCATCAAAAATGTTTATTCGGGAAATCATTTTTCTGATCATTTGCTTGTGTTTGGTTAGAATAGTGGTGAGTGAGATATGCTACTTGTACTAGAAATATTATAGGGTATAAGGGAAGTTTCTTTTTTTTTTTTTACAATGATGGGTAATAGGATAGTGTTTTCTCATGATGCTTTTGAATATTAAAAGCTGACAACAATTGAAACAGGTAATGTGGAGTAAGAGTTGGACATTTGCAAAAGAAATGACTTTCACACTAAAAAATGACTTTCACCAAGTCATGCTCACCATTTTGATGGAAAATAACTCTCTTGTGAAAAAGCAATTTTCAGAATTCAAGCATAGGGAAAATGATTTTATCAAGGAAAAATATTTTCTTTTTTTTTTTCACAATTCAAGTGACCAAACAAATTCCATCAAGGAAAATATTTTGTTTTCACAATTCAAGGTAACAAACGATGAAAACTACTCATCAAGGAAAATATTTGGTTTTCACAATTCAATGTAAAACGCCTGAAAATAATTACATCAAGGAAAATATTTTCCTGGAAATCATTTCCAATATACTGAATCCAAAAGAACCTTCATTATCACCATATTTTTGCAGCCTTATGAAGGAAACTCACTTGATCAAATGCGCAGATATCCCATTTTTCAAACAATCATACATCCATATATTCAAAAACGCAAAATAACCAACAAAACGAACAAAAAAAATTACATATTGGGCAATATACCAGAAAAAATACAAAGTGGGTAATCGAATACCCTGCAGACAGATAATCTTTAACCTGGCCATCGAGATTATAAAGCTCGGTGCGGACATCCATTGAAACTTTTGATTCAGTTTCACAATTGGCGAAGAAGAGAGAGTATTCATTAGGCGAAGTTACAGGGTAAGTTCGATCGAATGACGAATTGGGAGGAGAAAGATCAATGAAAAGTGAAGAGATGTAGAATGTAATTGGATTGAAGGACACAGGAAGTTAGGGTTTTGTTGGAGCTCAATGAGGACTTTGAATTAGGATTCTTCAGAGAGGAGGAAGAATCCAAGTCCGAAGGATCAGGTGTAGCTGCGCTGGAGATGACGGGACAGAGGAGAGCATGCTGGTCGGAAGCTCGACCCGTGTGTGTGAACCTGAATCGCCCTGAAGAGGATCATGGGTCGGTTATCCGTTCGGATCTTTCAACTTTTTATCTCGCCGGCAGCGAAATGAGGAGAGACATAGCAAAAGTAGAAGGAAGGTGGTAATTTCGCCATTTTGGACGGCGGCGGATATGGCGGCGATGGTGGAATCTGCTGGCGGTGCACGGCGGAGGAGAAATGCGCGGGGATTTTGGTGAGGGGAAAGTGTGGAGAAAATAGGAAAAGGGACAATCTGGAGTAAGATTTACAGGAGGATAACTTTGAAATGACGATATTGGACTCCTACGTGCGTTAGATCTGATGCATTAGTATTAGGTGCCGTGGGATACAAAACCAAGATGAGGTTAATTTATAATTTATATTAATAATTGTTATTAAGTTTGTCGGATGTTTATCACATTCGATTCAGATATTTTATTTGATATAATTTTAATAATATTATAAAATCAAAATTAGAAAAAAAATCTGACAAATATAATGTAAGATTCAATTTATCGTATATAACTCTTATTTACAATAAGTCTCGATTCTTCTTCTCGTGGATTATATAATTCTATCAAATGATTGAAGGTATATAATTAATCAATTTATTAAATTTGATCATAAAGGTAATGCCAACTTCAAACATATGATCTCATGTTACTTTGATGATGGTATTTTTTTTTTGTTTGATTTGTGCCGGTGAAAATACCGTAAATTATAGTTGAAAATAAAATTAATAAAAAATATATTGAAATATTTTACGTTGTCTCAACTCTCTCTTTCACTACTACCTAAAAAATTATATTACAATATTTTTCACACTTTTCATCTTTCTCTTCTTTTTACGTACATCAACACGAGGAAGAAGACATCCTTTATATAAGTGTAAATGTCAAGAAAGTGAATTATAATTTGAGATTTAACGAGATAATTAGTGGGATATAATATGATTAGTGGTTACGTGAGTAACTCAAAGAAATTAAGAAATTATCATATTATCAAATAAAAGAAATTATCAAATAAAAGAAATGCTTATATCAAATGAAAAAAGGTGAAAGTTTACATATATTTTCATATTTTCTCCCTAAATAAAAAAGGTTAACGTTTATGTCAAATGATTTTGTAACTTTACTAAGTTATTTCATCACAGATAAAATATAAATAATTATAAAAATATTTTTAAATTTCATATCAAATAAAAAGTAGTGTCTAACTCCTAATTAGTTTCTTCAAATAATCGAATAATGCATATTTAACTGGGGCAAGATTAAATATATGGAGTGAGTTTGAGATTCGAAATGGTGATCCATCAAACAATTTATCTACCCTGTAAAAAGATATGGTCCGTGGACATTGAACACCTAACCTTATCCGAAACTCTACTTATAAAATTATATTAAGTATATTATGATTGTCGTTAAAAAATCGAATCATATCACATAAGAATTTAAATTAGAATTTATTAATAATTATCATCACGAATTTAATTTTTTAAAATTGATTAAATATTAAAACCAATTTGCATTTGGCCAAGTAGATGGCTTTCTCATGAGAAATATTTAAAATGAGAAGAAGACATTTAGAAGCAGGGATTCAATTCTAGAACCCTTTTCTTGAGAACATAGAAAACATAATTTAAAACTTTATAAAAAATCAAATAATAATATATTAAAAAAATCATAAATATAAAAAAAACTCATTAAATATTTAAAAAAACAAATTTTTTATTTTTTGAATTTCACATCTCAATTATCCAACATTTCTTTTTACTTCGTTTTTAAAACTATTTTTTTCTTAAATCAAAACATATCTTGATGCTGAATTGCCAAATATTATTTAATTTCCGCTTCATAGCATGTGTGCGCAAGCCGACCAACATCAATGCTCTGTTCTAACCTTAAAAAAGGTGATAGTTTAAATAGCTAAATGAAGCAATATATATAATTGAGGTATCAAATTTATAAAAATAATTTTAAAAAGTATATAATTTTCACAAAACTTTATTAAAAAATAAAAGTAATTTTAAAATATATGTCATGATAGAAAAATAAAAATATATATGAAGCCCCAACTTACATTCGAAATGCAACAGAGTGCAATAATTATCTTAACCTCGTTCACCAGCAGAACAGAAAATAATTGTGAATTTCCAAGAATACCTCTCAACAACCCAAATTTACACAAGAATGAAGGTAATTACAATTTTAAGAAAAGATCAAGGGTATTTGGAATTAAAGAAACCTCCATGAAAGGGCCATACCTATTTATTCCCATTTGCACATTTAGGAATGTACCAAAAAAAAATTTGCACATTTAGGAATTTCGAGAGGTGATTTATTTTAAAGCAAGTTGGAAGAATTTATTGACTTGGTTGTGTCTGTTATCCAAAAATTTCATTCACCTCTTCATTATCAGTCCAAATTTCAAAGCTATCTGTTTTATCCCTTTGTTCCTTAAAAATTTTGTGCTGTATTTTGACAATTTGTTATCACACAGAATATTAGAAAAATCAACAGAAATCACCTATTTTAGAGAGAGAAAATTGAAGGAAAAAAAGAAGATACCTCATAATATTCCTGGTATAGTCTTCTTGCATATGTAGAATGGAGAAAAATTCTGATATTATTTCCCTTTCTAATTTTCTTCTTTTCGTCAACCCTTTTCAGCTGTGATATTAATTTCATTTTGATCCATCGATCGTTGGAGAGCTTCAAGATTTTTTTGCTTCTTAATCTGTAAGTATGTGATTTATTCTGCTAATTGGGGTATGTGTTTTCAAGATTTGTTTGGCTCTCATGCATTATATCGATTCAATTCTCATTTGGGTTTTTGTAATTTCAAGATTCTTGATGTAAAGTTTTGTTCTTTAGGGGTTTTAATTTCTCTTTTCTTGTATGATTTGAATTTGTCATTTTCCAGGCTGCCATGCATGGTCACAAATTCGTGTTTTCCTTTTTCATCTGTTGCATGCAGGTATTGTTGGATTTCAATAGCTAGATTGTGAAATCAAGTTCAAATTAGATCTTTCTGAAGCTGCTTGATTTTCTGACAATTTCTTAGATTGTAATATAGCATATAGGTTTGTTAAGCTGTTATTAGTAATTTTGGGGGTATTAAGTCTTTGGTGTTGAACAGATGAATGTTGTAGGTAAAGTTAGTAGCTTTATAACACAGGGTGTATACTCAGTTGCCACCCCATTTCACCCTTTTGGGGGAGCAGTTGACATAATTGTTAGAAACAGCATGATGGGACTTTAGAGCACCTTTGGTATGTCTTGACTAAAGCCTAGGGTGTTCTTATAAGCAGAAAAGGTAGTTAGAATAGAAGTAAATGGCAAAGAAGCCGATTTTCACATGAATCTTGGATAATTCCCAGAGGCGTATTTTATCAAAGAGGTTACTGCTGACAACGAATGTGGAAAATGGAGGCTTGAAGGAGTCCGACATAGTCTTTAAAGCTGAAGGGGTATACTAGTAATCTTGTTACTGCAACTACAAAGAAATAGCAAAGATGGTGTGGATGTCTAAAAATGAGGAGGATGAGTGTAATGCTGCTGATTTGCCATTACGAGATGAACGCCTGACATTAGGTAAGGATCGATTAAACAGGGACAGGATTCGGATGCTTAATCAAGATTCTATGAGTTTCAGGATGAGCAATCTTCTGGATGATCCAATTGATTTATCAGAATATGGTCTGTAGTAGATATGATAATTTGATAATATGGAGTATGTTTTAGAATCACAGGACTCCAGTCTGAAGTGTTCTGGTGGGAGTGTGGGATGGCCATATACTGAGTCATGCACCCATCTCATCATCTGAAAGGAATACGGAAGATGTCGAATTAGACACACCCTCAGTTTCATCTGGGCCCTGGTCAGGGGACCACCTTGTGATGATAGCTCAGAGTTTAATTCAGGTGATGGTGCATGGGCTGATGATTATTTCAGCTAATTGAATAGCATCCAAAGTTGTAATCAGCAGACATTTTGGCACGTGAAATGACAGACTACAATTGAGCACCTGTTAGAAAGTTTCTGAAGTAGATGGGAAGCAACTTGATCAAACTCCAGCAAATGACCTGAAGAACCGTGAAGCAGATCTTTGCATGAATAGCACTGTGGAGAGCACATCATGCAGCTTTAAGAAGGACGAGGTTTTCAAGAGCTGTCTAGAGCTGTCAGCATTAGCCATGCAAAGGAAGATGAGGTTAATCAGTCAGATACGGTTTCTCAGTCGAGATTCAGGGAAGCAAAGAAGATGTAAAAGGTATAAGTCTCTATAGGAGTCCCACTCTCAACCAGTGAAGCTGAAGATGGACATCCTGAGATATCGGGAAAATGAAAATGGCACTCGCTGTGATTCTGACCTTCCATGCAGTTCTCTGTCACGAGATTTACAGCTTGCTGGTGTAACCCTTCAGAAAAGTGACTTGGACTTGGAGCATAATGCTCAGACAGTACAAGAGACCATCTTTTTGTGAATGATTAATAACACTCAAAGGAACAGACTGATGTATCAGTAGCAGAGCAGACAAAGTGGCCAGCAAGGATCAGATGAAAGCACTGGATGTGATAATTTAGAGCAACAGACTGC
This sequence comes from Datura stramonium, assembly GCA_018107945.1. Classification (NCBI taxonomy): domain Eukaryota; kingdom Viridiplantae; phylum Streptophyta; class Magnoliopsida; order Solanales; family Solanaceae; genus Datura; species Datura stramonium. The sequence goes on from JACEIK010003020.1 coordinate 90,518, forward strand.
GGCTTTGCTTAAAGGTACAGAAACTAATCAAGCACAAGCAGGCTTGCCTCTTTGCTTTGATTAAAATTAGTGTCTCATCTAGATGTTCGGTTTAATTCCACTTCTCACTATGTTCACGCACTTTTTTAGTGATATCTGCAGGAGTAGAGATATCTCTTTGTAGGAACTTGCTTCATGCTGGAATGGGTTCTGTTGCTGCTAGAGGCTTCCTTGAGGCAAACCGCATTTCTGAGGAGGAATTGCAAAGATGCAAAATCCATAATTAATAATCCAAATTTAGCTGTCCGGGTTCAAGGAAACTATTTACAGTGGGACAAAGCTGCTCCTATCGTTCTCGGAATGGCTGCATATAATATGGAATTACAGTTGACTCTACTGATGTCATACCCGTGGAGCAGGACAAGAACCTAAAACTGAGAGGATGATAGTGGATTGCCTTCAACTCCATCTGGTCGACTGCTGAGGCTTTGGCCACCATTTAGAAGAGTTAAGACAATTGGAACACACTAGCAGTAACTCATCAAGGAAGAGGTGTTTGCTGACCCTGAATCAATCTCACTGAACCAGTCAACAGAACAAATAGCAACACCACGAGGAGGAAAGGAATCTCCTCGCAAGCAATCTCAGAGAACAAATGTCCCTTCTACTGGTCAAATTGAATCTTTAAAACTGAAGGAGGGGCAGAATTGCAGTGACTTTCATTTTTTCCACTCGAGTACTAGGGGAGCAAAAGGTTTGTTGTGTTACTTGTGCCAAATATGTTAACTTAAAAAAAGTGTTGTCTTTTTATTGTTTTGGTTCCTAATACAAATGCAAACCAACTTCCTTGAAACAGGTTGAAGCCCATATATTTGTGGGAAGTGGAATACTGATTGTAATTTCTGATGTTGATGGGACTATTACCAAGTAAGCTTTTTTGATCACTATACCTCATGTTGCAAATTCCATAGCCTTTACAGGCTATCTAAGAGGTTATTTCTTACCTGATGAATTGTTTGCAAGAACCGCTATCATGCTGGAAACTTAATAAATTAAAGCCAGTTGAACCTTGAGATTTTTATAGGATAGACTAGTTTCACATGTCCAAATTTCTCACCTTTTGCTGATGTGAGAAACCAATATCTTTTTGTAAGGTTTTCTACTTTTTGGAATACTTCTGTATACGGGGGTGTGTTTTTCCCTTCATTTTGATAGACTACTTCCTCTGCTTACATTTTTTTCTTAGTTTGACTGGATGCGGAGTTAAGAAAGTAAAGGCGATTTTGGGATCTTGTGGTCTTAAACTAAAGATATGTATAATATACCAAAATGACCTTTTAGTCCGTGGTCTTAATCATGCCATGTGATGTTGAAAATTGAAAACAAAAGTTGCCAAATTAGAAAGAGACATTCTTTTTTTAAAAAAACAGACTGATAAGGAAAGTAATACGAAAATTGGAACAGATGGAGTATACATTATTGAAAAGAAGAAGCTATCTGAGAGCATAGAAGAATATTATAAAATAGAACTGTTTGTTGGAACATTATCTCATTGTGGCAGCGCACTATGTAACTATCATAGTATATCAGAATGAGGACATGTTTGCTATGTACCTTAACAAATGCATATTATATGTCTAGGTCTGATGTTCTTGGTCAAGTCTGGCGCCGTTGGTTGGAAAGGACTGGACCCACTTGGAATCGCTAGACTTTTCTGTGCAATCAAGGTATTCCTTTCTTGTCCTATATTTGAACTTTCTTGTCTTCAAGTCATCACATCATTAAGCTTAAACCATTCTTAACATATACACACACACATACAGATGTGTGTGTGTGTGGGCATACTAGGAGAGACAAGGATATATGATTAGGACAATTATACAAGGCAAGGTGGGAGGGCCAGTGCTGAATGGATTTGAGATGCAGAGGGTAGCTGCTTTGTCGAGGGAAACGAGACCGAGATGGTTCGGGACCAAAGGAGGTGCACGGATGCGTCGCTCACCAAAAGAACTTGGGGAAAGAGATTAGGATTGGACATAGCATAACTTCAATTTACTAAGTAAGGACATGACCCTAGATAGTGGCATGATCCCTAGATAGGAAGGTATGGAGTTTGAGGATTAGGGTAGAAGGTTAGTAGGTAGTCGAGTGTGCCGCACTTCAGGTGCCTCTCTAGTCCCATCTCCCCTCCTCCTTATTAGTTGTAGTAAGTGCATTTAGTAATCGCATAGTTTCTTATTCTTCAATGTGTTTTACTATCTCGTTGCTTCATTTAAAATTTGCTGTCATTTTTTCCTCTTGCAACCCTGTTTCGATTATTTATATATATATACACACACATACACACATATGTGTTTGTGTATATGTACGCATGTATATACATACATCTTTTTGTATTTTGATAAAATTCTTAAGAAAAATTGACTACTACTTTCCTCCAATGCAAATGCTGCTATCCGGAGTTTCTAAGATGGTAATGTTGAAGTTGATGCTGGCCTCGTTTTGACTATGGATTCGTTCTCTAAAACCAGTTCTTTTATCAAGCAAATTTTATTTCTTTAACCACAGAAATCACTTGCCTAGACATGTAGTGAGAATGTGAGATAACAGCAGCATCAAGTACCACAAAGTGTATTCAAATTCAAATATTGTATATCAAGGATTATTCCTGCATTTTTTCTACTAATCACATTTCATAGGATGGGCAAATGAACTGTTGTATTGCTCTTTTGTGATATACCATTCAGTGTGAATGTAGATATCAGCAATTTTTGGGAATTCATGTCCTCGAACTGGTTTGCTGACTAATTGTGGTAGCAAAGTGTTGTATGCTATTTTTCAGATTATTATTATGGAAGTATGTAATAAAAGTGATTCCTCTAGCATTTGATCTTTTTACCACAACGCATGCTGTTTAGTGTCAATTTATTTCCATGAATTGGATTAGTTTGACCATCTAAGCTAATGATGTATGCTGAAAGTAAAATTTTAGTCGGTGTTAGCTATGGAATATTGTGATTTTTTCTTCCTTTCTTGAACTCATAATAGCCTATGAATAAGCAATCGTCGAGATTGAGGAAGCTATTTTATTTTAGTAAGGATTCAAATGGATCCATAACAATAAAAAGTTGTTCTAATAGGTATTTGAAGTTGAAGGTTCAACATTTTAGTTTTGAGTTTAGATTGTTACGTGGAAAGGGTTCAGTTCTCTTTTGTGCTGGATTGTTAGTGCATACCCAGGATTGATGCTTCAGCATGGGAAATGTGTTGCACGGGTGGCTATGCCTATGACAGTTAATGTGATTGATAAACATGTCTGCCACCATGAGTAGGAAACGGCTAAACGTATATAGAGAGGAAAGTAAAATGTTGATGATATCATATATTGTTTATCCTTATCAAAATTGGGAAAGAATAACGTGCTAATAGCGAGCATGGAAGAATTTTAAGATAATTAGATAGAAGAGCCATGTATTCAATTATTTGGCAACTTTAGATAAAGTGCAGCGGGCTAATCCGCAGACCCACTTGTACAGGATGACAAAACTCTTATATAAGATATTTGCTTAGGTGAGATCTGCTTGGGTTACATACCTCACGGCAGATTATCTGATTCAACATATTGACAGTGTATAATGTACATAAGTTGGGTTGAAGAGTAATATGTACATAGTTTGATTTCTTGCATCCCCTTTCCCTCTTTATTCATCTATAGTCGATTTCTTGCATCTCCTTTCCCTCTTTTATTCTTCAACAACAACAACAACATAAAACCGTATAATCCAATTATTCTTCATTTTGTTATTTGTAGAACGCGAAGTAGCGTGATTGACTAACACGGTTGGCTAGTGTTTATGGTCTCTCACTTCCATTTTCATTGATGGATGTGCTTTCTCTAATTGCAGTGAAATGGGTATCAGCTACTCTTTCTCAGTGCGCGGGCAATTGTTCAAGCTTATCTGACCAAAAGTTTTCTGTTCAATCTCAAGCAGGTAATCATAATCCCGATTACATGAAATATTGATCACACTAATTTTTAGTTTTCTAAAACATACAGAAAATATATCAGAATCCCATAGGGGAGCATGTTGGTTGGTTTTCTGTTACATGTAGGACCATTTCTTGGTTTGTGCATGACATCTTTTTGGGGGGACCATGCTAGTGTTATCTATATCATTACTATTTTGTAAGATGTTTTCGAGGGACTCTGTCACACGTAGGGCCGTGCATTATTTGGTTTGGAAACTAAGAAATTGACCGAATAAAAATTCAGTTTTTTCAGCTCACGGTTCCGGCTTTGGCTCGATTCTTTGTAAAGCGGGATTTTGTTTTCTGGATGCGTTTCCTTTTTCTTTTCTTTTTAATTTAGAAAAAGAGAAAACTGAAAACTGAAATTGGGGGTATACGTAGTCTATTAAGGTTTCAGTTGTCTCCACTTCCCTCTCACTCTGTCTGTCTCGCCTCTTCTCCACACTTCAAGGCGAGAAACTGAAAATCCAGAAAACTATCAAGAAAAAGCAGCCTTGTTCTCAACTTTCCTTTCTCACTATTAGATCTAGTTTTTCATGTGTTGTTCTGAGGGATTTAAAGTTCTGGTTTTATTTCCTGGGTTGGGTGTAACATGCTGCTGCAAGTGAATTAGCCAAGAAAGAGATGCCCAAATAGATCTTTTGATTGGTTTGTCAATCTATAAACAGAAAATCAAATTATCTGGAACAGAATTAGCCTAAAATTGACCGGTCTGATCGTAGTACCACCATATTACATGTTTTGGGTACTCTGGTGTTGGAATTAAGGATTTAGCTTTCACTGGGGCCTTTTATTTTCATTTCTTATTCTCCGTGTTCTCCTCATGTACTTTGTTCTCAGACTCCATGTTTTTTTTTCTTCTTACTATGGGGAAATTAGTTTTGGAGGATGCATTTTGTCTAATGCTATCTGTGGCTCAACTGTATACACAAGTCTTGCATCTGGCCTCTGTTTGCCTGTCCTTTCTAGAATTCTGATTGTACAACAGATTTCACTAATCAGAACCTGTAAATGATTTTGTAGGATGGGAAATCCTTACCACCTGGACCTGTTGTTATTTCGCCTGATGGTTTATTTCCTTCATTGTACAGAGAAGGTAAGTACAAATTTTGCTGAAGTCCATCTTTTTCCTTTAGTCTTTGTCAAAGTGCATTATCTATGCATGCCAGTTGCACATGTTTCTTGGTGTTGAGTTTCAATGAGAGTTATCCGAAATCTTCAGCTCTTTGGACGGAGCAAGTCTATTGGCTTTTTCATACTGATATGATAGAAAGAGTAGTTGAAGCAGTGTTGTCTCAGTATTTTATGGTTCCGTCACATACTTTCTCCTGAAAACTAGCATGCTGCTACATTTTAGGAATATGTTTCATGTAAAGTTGCTTCTTATTTCTAAGTGAATGGTTGAATGCACTCAGTATAAAAGATATATTATAAGCCATTCAACATAGGGTCAGCTATTTGCTTTTCCATTTCTAGTCTAAAGGAAGAGATATTAGCTTGGAGCTTGTGGATTATTCCAGCAGTGCATGTGCGCTTCTTTTAAGCTGAATTCAAGTGTTGCTCAAGCGAGTTAGGATTTTCTATCAATTCAATATGCTTTCATTGGGGGCTGGGCTTTTGGTTTCTGTTTAGACCATTTAGACTTTTTAGGGCCTTGCCATCTGCATCAGAATCTGAGTCGCACTTTGCATGTATAATTGTGCAATCTCTTCCCTTTAAGGAATTGCCTTATATTTGATTTCTGACGAAATTTACCTTTTCTCTTCTTTGTCATGGCAGTTATAAGAAGAGCTCCTCATGAATTCAAGATTGCCTGCTTAGAGGTAAGTACTCCAAGGCTGACAGTTCTTTCAGGTGTCTTTTGGTATGCATGAATGGATAAAGTGGATATTAGTTTCCTTAGAAGGGATTTTGATTACGGGATTTAAGGGAAGACTTGAAATCCTTGATCAATGTTTGGTTTCGGGATCAAATTTCTGGTAACTCATCAGCATTTCAATCTAACCCAATTCTATATTTGGGTACAGTACTGTTCATATATTAGTGCCAAAATATGCTTACACAAATTTTATTTCCTAAGTGCAAAAATCCATAATAATATTTTATCAAAAATGGTCATTAATATAATTTTAAAAAACTAAAAAAATAAAAAAAAACACTATAAATTAAAATTTTCAAAATTAAAAATTTAAACAAAAAGAAAATGGGAAAAAATATTGGAAAATAGAAGAAAACGTAACAGATACCGCAAGTAAGCCCCGAGGTGTCACCAAAGGGCCTAAGAGTTGGAGTGACAATCTTGAAAACCGCTGGGTTCTCGAACCCCAACAGAAGCAACACTAATTAATTCTTTTCATCTGCCTAAGTGGTGATGGACAGAGTCATCAGGTACATGTGTTGGTGGAAGGTAACAATTTCGTAGTGGACCAATCGAGGTGTAGGTGTGTGCAACGTTTTGCTAAGCTCAATTCCTTTTAGGGAGGGAAACAAGGAAATAAAAACATTCAATAAGTACCAGTAATTTAGTAAACTTGTTGCAGAAATATCAAGGGGGAAATAATTCCAGAAGAACAGGAAAAAAAAATAGAACACCTGAAAGTTAGACATTTTGCTCTCTAATCTAGTAGGCTAATCATGATGTTACAACTCACACCTCTCCTTGAAATTACTTATAAGTGTGTCATTGCTGGATTGTGATCTAGTCTTGTCTAACCTAGAGAATAAAAAATTGTACCAAACGGAGCTTAGTTCTTATATTTGCCTAATCCAGAGGCTAATGCCACCTTCCAAACGACCCTAAGTGGATTCAAGCCTTTTGTATCTCTCTAATGGTTTGCCACCTTCTTATGTATTCTTCTACATTTCAGGACATCAAAGCACTTTTCCCACCAGATTACAACCCCTTTTATGCGGGCTTCGAATAGGGACACCGGCTGAGCTCAGTTACAGGAAAAATTGGAATTCCAAAGGCAAAATTTTTATAATAAATCCAAAGGTTTGCAATCTCTTCCCTTTTGCTTTATTGTAAAAACAGAATGTACAATTTGTCAAGTTACATCTTGCCTAACATGTTGAATTGGACTTACAGGGGGAGGTAGCGATTAACCACCAAATTGATGTGAAATCCTATACTTGCCAAGTACACTTTAGTTAATGACATGTTCCCTCCTACATCCATGGTTGAGCAGGTTAGCTATGACTCGTTCTAATATCTCATCTTTGTTTGTGTTTTAAGTAATTCTAGCTGCTGCCACTTATAAATTCAAGAAGTTCAGAACCATTTCACCATGAAATGCAAGTTTATCGGACGAGTTGTCAAACACCAAATTCCTGTTATTTTCTAGTATCATGTTTTTTGATTTTTCGATATATATCATCTTATTTACCAGTTTCTAAAACTGATCTTAACCTGATCTGAGCTCAGCTGGATTCTTTGAAGCAGTAGCTCTGGATCGAGAGCTGATGCTTACCCTTATTATTATGAAATGAAAAGGAGAAAGAGCTTTTTTTAAATAGTCTTTTTTTTGTTTTGGAGATAGTAACAAGTTGTATTAAGATCAAAATCAAAAGGGCCTGTGAAGGCTTAGATACAAGGATGCCACAGAGAAAACTGCACAAAAAATAATCTGAACTATATCTAAAGAGACTCTAGGAATATCCGTCTCTGAAGCATAGTCTTTTTTCTTCCTGTTTATATAGCGGGGCGGGCGCCTCGAATTCTACAAGGGGGTTCCAGTTAGAGTCAACTCTATGAAAGAAATCGAATAAATGACCGAAACATAAATTGTTGTCCAAGTTAATCTCATTAAGATACTCGAGTTGACAGTAGAAAACTGATCAAAAACACTTGGTTCTGTTTTACTCAAAATAAATCCAAGGTTTGGGTCAAAACCTACAAAGAAGATTAAAGCTTGTATAGTTCCTTGAGTACTGTTTATGGCATGCTGCATGCTGCATAATTTTTTTAAAAACTCTAGGGTGAAAAGAGAACAACTGGAGGAAACTTGTTTGACATTGTATAATCATTCCTTTTCTTTTCCATGCTTTCTGCAAAGAACCAACTTTTCATTTGCTGGTTATCTTGGAGCTTTTGACTCTAGTATATGGCCTTTCCACGGCGGGGGCCCTCTATGACATTGTTCTGGATTTCATTGTAATTGCAGGAAGATTTTAACTTGTGGAACTATTGGAAAATGCCCTGGGCACGTCGATAACTTATAGAGATTTCTTCCCTGATACTGATGGATCTTTTTTTGTTGATCTGGGAAAGCGACTATATGTTTAGCAGCCGGTATTCTATATAACCAACCACCTGCAGTTTCTTGAGATTTCTTCCCCCATACCGATGGATCTGGGAAGCCGATGACGTGTTTAGCAGCCGGTATATGTATAACACCACCTGCAGTTTCCTTTTGAAGGAGAGCTGCCATTCTTGTTCTGTTTTCCATTATTAAGGTGTATGTTCAGTTACTGTAGTCATAATTAATTCATACCATTGTCTGAAAGCATAAAGTTCTTTACTGAATAAGAAGTTTTCTTCTATTTTCTCCAAGTTCATTTGCTGGTCTTCTTCACTCATAATGGTCCAGCTTATGTACTTGAAAAATTGTGCAAATTTTCTTATAGAAGAAGGGCATTACTGTCCAAAATTTTATTTACTTATTGAAAAATAATTTAGTTTTAAATATTTATTAAAGAATAGCTTAGAACCCCCCAAATTGATATATATCTGAAAATTAAGATGTGTAAGATTGGCATCATTATTCCACGTTTCAGTTGATATCCCCAATTAGACTCTGGTATAGAGCCGAGCTGGCTCGAGATTGGTTTGACTTGGCTCGCATGTATTTAGCTTGACTTGATTTGGTTAAAGCTTAGAAAAAGTTAGGACTCAATTGGTTTTGACGGTTAAAGCTTAGAAAAAGTTAGGACTCAATTGAACCAACTTTGGCTCAGCTGTATTAGCTTGTTTTGATCATGTAATCATTACTTTCTTAAATTAAAATTCGTTCATTAATCTTAAATAAGTTTCTAAAATAATAATTTACTATAATTATTTATAATTTTGTATTTCTTTAATTAATTTTGTGCATTTAATTTTTTTTTATATACCCTAATACTTAAGATACTTTAGGGGTGTTATAATATAGAATTCAAATCAAATAAATTTAATATTATACAATTTCTTTTGTATTGTTGTTGTTTTATTTTTGTTTTGCCGGGAAAGTTTTTTTTAATGTCTAATATTAAGTTTTACGCTATTTAAATTGAGTTTTAGTTTAGACTAATATCGTATATTTCATCAATATATTCAAATGCAATGACCAATTAAACTATAAATACTTATATTTTTCAAACCAATATATCATAAAATTAAATTTTTTAATGATGTAGTGCTATACATAGCTAAATATTAAAGAGTCCGACTCTAGCTCGCTTGGATTCGGTTCGCCCAAAGTACGATAATAACCCCAATCAAACTCGACCAATTGAGCTCGGGCCACGCCCGTGAGCTATCCCTATCTGATTAGACTATTCAAAACTATTTATATTTAATTTACGTAATTGTCACGCCCGCAAAGAGACAGAAATAACTGCTCAACTTGCTTAGCCATGTGCTTGTCAACTCCTCTTTTTGCACTGTATGCTTGTGCCTTGCGCCCAACTGCGGGCCTTAGACTACTGCGGTGTCGAATCTTCCCAGCTTTGCATGCCAATGTCACTGCCAAGTCCCCTCACATGACCATGCCAGTTTTGTCTTATCGTGCTATAATCTTCCCTTGGCATTAAGTCATCAAGCCATGATGTCGTTCTCTTTTCTAAAATCATTTGTCCACACTTAGCTTAGGTGCTAGTATGCTCAACTAACCAAGACAATACTAAATGGCTCTTGTCACTATCTTGGCATCAAGTCACTTCGTCTTCGTGCTTAGGGTCTTTCTCATCTTCGTATTGCCTTGCCCACATGCGTTGGCCCATGACAAGTAGCAACACGCCAAATCTTTAGTACTATCGTGCCATTTCTTAGCGACAAGTATGAGGGTCTAACAATGCTTATGAATTTATGATGGCTTACATCATTTTGTCAGTATTGACCAACGACAGTGATGTGACTTTAACTAGTGATGGTGGTGGCTAAATACAATAATAATAAACAGAGGGCTGCGATCTTAATTTTAAACTCGCGATTCCTTATTAAAATAAATTAATATGCAATGGCTGATTTTTTTGGATTGACTTTGTTATATGTATTTTTTTTTTTAAAAAAAGAAAGTAAAAAATAAGTTTAAAAAAGAAAAAGAAAAGGAACTAAAATAAAAAGAAAAGGGGGTGTGGTCTAGTAGGATTCAATCCCACATACTCCGGACGAAGCACAATTACTTGGGTCCCTTTATTACCATTGAACTAAGCACAATTACTTGGGTTTTTTATTACCATCGCACCAACGACTCATTTAGTTATAGGTTTTCATTTGAAAATACTTATAGCTTTAAATATTTTTCATATATTTATAGAATTTGCGATAACGGGTGTTGGTTCCCGGAAACCCACACAAACGCTACTGTACATCTACCCCTGGTAATGAGAGATAGTAATAGATGACGATGGTTGAGACCCGTAATAATAATAAAGATAGTAAGAGATAATAGTGATTGTAACCTTTAATAATAATAAAATTAGTGATAGATGACAATGACCAGTAATTAGCGGGAGTCATTATAAAAAGGTCAACCAGGCTACTTCACCTAGTAGCATGAAGCTTGTAGTGCTCTCACACACTTCCGTTTTCACGGCTTAGGCTGGCTGCTCCCATAAAAAAAAGAAAAAGAAAAAGAATGGCAGAGAAAGGGTGCAGGTAGAGCCAAGAGACCAGAACTTTGCCACTAAGAATCTGACTCTTCCTTCTGCCCTACACACACACACACAAAAAAAAAAAACAAATTCCAATGTCTCATTCCCTTTCTTCTTCTTCTTCTTCTTCAACGAAATCTAATTTGATCGGCAATGTCATGGCTGCGATCGGCGGTGAACAAAGCTGTAGCTGGCGGCGCCGGCAACAGAAATCTCTCGCGCAACCTTCGATACTACGCTGACCTGCTGTCCAACAAGCTAGTAATGCCAGTTCCGGTGGTGCCAAGTTATTCCTTTTTGATCGCTCTGTATGACAAGTTCTTCTCCTTTATCTCCATATTAGTGTATATAAGGAGCTAGGATTTTGAGTGTATGGATTATTTTCTAAATAAATTATTTATTTATACATATGAAGTAATGCCGGTCTCCGGTGGTGCCAAGTTATTCTTTGATTGCTCTGTATGACAAGTCCTTCTCTCATTTATCTCCATATACATACACATATGTGCAGAGAAGGAGCTAGTATTTCGTAAGCTTTATGGATTTTTCAATAAATTAGTTATACATATTGAGTAATGTTGTCTCGGTGGTGCCAAGTTATTCCTTTGGATCTCTCTTGTATGACAAGTTCTTCTCCTTTATCTCCATACATATTATATATGTGCGTAGGAAGGAGCCAGGATTTTGAGTTTAGGATTTTTTTCATAAATAAATTATTTATTTATACATATTAAGTAATGCCGGTTTCCGGTGGTGCTAAGTTATTCTTTTGATTGCTTTGTATGACAAGTTCTTTCTCTCCATTATCTCCATACATACATATATGTGAAGAGAAGGAGCTAGGATTTTGAGTTTATGAGTCTCCGATTCTAGAAAGACAATTTATTGGATTTCAACAAATCACTTATATACATAGTGGTAGGGATATTTAAACACAAATGCAGGGTCCAGGGCACTGTATATGTGAATTCAGCATATAAGCCTCAAACTCTGACTATATAATATGAGTATGTATTTTGTCTGAATAAAAATATGTATACATGATCCATGATAAAAGTCTAGGGCTCCGGCAGAATATATGCATATACAAACTTTTAAGAAATTCCATGTAGAGGCTAATTCAAAGTATGCTTCCCAGACGCTTGGATTATGTGCATGCTCTTGTATGCATGCTTGTATATTATATGGTTGGAGGAAAAATGTATGTATAAACCAGCATTTAAGTCTTGACTTGAACTATATTCACCCTCCGTTTCAATTTGTTTGTCTGATTTTGACTTCACACAGAGTCTAAGAAAGTAAAGATGATTTTTGAATCTTGTGGTATTAAACTAAAGATATGTAGAATGTACCAAAAATGCTCTTTAATCTTGGGGTCTTACATATGCCATATGGAAAGTTAGAAGTAAATTGTTGCCAAAAAAGGAAGAGGCATTTTTTTTAAACGGACTAAAAAGGAAAGTAAGACAAATAAATTGAAACGAAGGGAGTATATCATATATAAAAGATTTTTAAAAAGTAAATATCTGTATACAATATTAATTATGCATCAACAGTCTTTAAATTCTGGATTTGCCTTGTATTTGGGTAGTATTGGTCTTGATGGATGAAACTGGACATAGTTATAGCTATTAACGTTTCTACGTTGTCTCTCCAAATTTAGCTTAAGCACTTTGAATAGCACTAATTGTATTTGCACTCTGATCAACTATTCAAGTTTGCTTTTTATTGATTTACTAATGCTAGAGATTATCTCCAATTCTGAATTGATGGAAACCAACATTCAATGTCTAGCCTCTACAGTTACGATTGAATATTGACACCAATTTGTGGAGACAATGGAATTCTGATTAATCTAAGTGTACATAGTTACATGCCGACTTACGGAGTACATATGGAACTTTTGAAACTGTTAGAAATCCCAAAGAGAGAAGATACTGTCTGCAACTTTTGCCACACTCTACTTCATTTGATAACTTTCAATTTCCACAGTTATGTTCTTCTTTGTTCATTTCTCTCTTCTCTATAGCTTTTCTTCGAAAAAAATTCATTTTTCCCCAGTATTTCTCCGTTTTCAAAATAAGTGGTGCCTAAGCTAAAAAGCACCACTTATTTTGAAACAGAGGGAGTAATTATCATGATTTACTGACTGACAACGGAATGGATTCAGAGGATTCATATAGAAGCGAATTAGGATTAACACATGATTGATTGAATTAGCAAATCTTCCGTTATACTTTACTAAATGCTTGGTTTTCCTCGTGGTTTAGGGGTATCGGAGTTTTCAGAATTTAAGCAAGCGGTAAAAACATTAGAAGAACTTTCTGTTTCATGTAGAGGTGTAGAGAGAGTTCAGCTACTACGAAGATGGATAGTTGCTTTGAAAGAGATTGAGAGATCATCACTGCCTCCACCTGTTAGTGAACCTCTCTCTTCCCCAAAGAGCATTGACTCTATTTACACCACCGATGATGGCAAGAATTCTCCTCGTGAGCCAACATTGGTGAGTTAGTCATTGAACTGTCCATTTTGTGAAGTTTCCAGCTTTATGAAGGATGTTATATTCATTATGACCAATCTTCAGGAAATCCTAATGACATTATGAGACCAATATCTACATGATTTCAGTTTTAGTTCAGATGCCTCCTTTGTCTTAGCTTTGGGAATTCATACTGTAATCTGTAATAGTGGCAAGTTTTTGGAAACTGGTTGATTCATAAAAAGATTACAACTCAAAATATAGCTCTCAATCATCTGGGTTCCCTTTCTACTCCCAGGATATGGCAAGCCATCTAGCTATATACCTGTGTTTACTATCTCTATAGCTTATTGTTCCATGAGAGCATAGTAATTTCCTCTCCCATCATATATTAGACATGAAGTGTATTAGTTGGGCCCTTGAGTATCCTCAACAACAAGATACGTTTTTCTTCCATTCCCAGACCAAATGGATTCTTCTCATAAACTGTATACTTCAGATCACTCCTTCACTATTTTTTGACCATAATTGTGATAATTTGCTCATGTATATTCTTTCATTACAATGAACAGGTTTTATATTATGATCCTGATCTTGGCGGAGAACCATTGAATTTTAGAGATGTGTTCCTCAGCAGTCAAGCTCTTGAAGGAATGATACTTTCAATGGTAAGCTAAAAAACAACTTAGCTAGCTGGTGTTGCATACCTGCTTTTAAAAATAAGTATAATCAAAGATTTATAAAATGCTTCGTACTAAGCCAGCATGAGAAAACATAACTAAAGATTGTGCAGATCCCCGTTGTAAAATTGCATCAACATCCTGTACAATAACTAGATTGCACCAAAATCTTAGCAAAATAAGACATCTTTGCTTAAAGCTATATAAATTTCTCTTATGGCCTTCAAAAGTTCTGTGTTTCTTTCTGCCAAACAGTCCACCAAATGTCTTGAGGGATGGTATCTCTCCCAAGTCTCAGGATTTCTTTTCCGGTCCTTCTTGTCCCAACATTGCAGTAGCTCCATAGTGGATTTTGGCATGGACTAGGACATGCGTAAGATTGACAAAAACATGTTCCACAGCTGACTAGTAAAAAGAGGTGTCCAACATCTTCAGAGTGCCTCTTCATACATCGGGCACCACTACGAAGCTGAAATCCCCTCTTTTGAAGGTTGGAATGAGTGAGACAAGCCTTCTAGCGAATTATCCAAGAGAAGCAAGAGACCTTCAAAGGTGCCTTGCTAAGCCAATTTTTTCCTAAGGCCAAAACCCTGTTGTTATTGTTACTTGATTCCAGCTTCCTGTAGCAGCTTCTGACTGTAAAGAGACCTTTGGGATGCCCCTTCCATATAATAGAATCTACATTGTTGTACTCCAAAGGTATGTTCCTTAGCAGCTGAAGCAAAAGACATACTTGTTCTACTTCCCAATCATTTAACATTCCCTTCTAAGAAAGAGAGAAGAAAGAGATTTCAGGCCTTGCGTTGAATAAAATTCTGCAATTACTACACAGCTGAGTTGATATTCTGTAAATATCCAAGAATTACCTCTTAAGAGGAGTGTGACCCAGCCATGCATCTTCCCAAACCTTCTTGTCTTTCCATTACCAATAATGAAGCCCATAGTTGCCTCAAAACTTGACAATTGCTCCTCTACATGGTATCGTTTAACCCCAATGCTTCTAGAATTTAAAAAAAAAAATCAGAATCCACCATTGTGGTGCGGGGGTTAGTCTGGATATATAAGTGAGGGGATACGGGACGGAACCTCCAAACAAAAGTTTGAAACTTAGCCACTTATAATGGCATTGCCTATCACTGTGGTGTGTGTCAAATTGTTACCATGTTTAAAAGAGACCTCTTTTACATGATCTTTGTTAGGATTGTGCCCCAAAATATTCTTACTATACAAATATCTGTACATCATGCCCCAAGTACAAAAGTATTTTGACTTGCCTAATTCTGTGTGGTTTGATTATATATTTTCTATTTCAGTTTTATTAATTAGTTAGGATATTTCAGTAGTTGTTGGTTCGGAATTAATCTTATTTCTTGTTACTCTATTTAAAGAGTTCATATCATCATTTATAAAGTAAGCTTTTCCATTAATTCAATAAGTGTTTATAAAGCATAATGTCAATTTTGAGACTACTTTATCATCTTGAAACTGTTTTGCTTCATCATTCAGTAACATATGTGTTCTGTTGATATGGATTAACTGGTCTTGACTTTTTTGTTTGAAACAGATTCTTGAAGCACCTGGATACAGAAGAAGTCTTTACTCATGGAGATATTTGGGTGATTATACAATATTGATCCCTCAAATTTCTTATTAATTTTTTTATCTACCGGTGGATGGACTCGGACCAATCAGTTATATGAATGGCTGAGTCGCTTCAGAAATGTGTGCTGAACTCAAGGGAAAATGATAACAGAATTGATACCAGGTTTATTTGGTTTCTGATCTATTTTGTTCACTCTTTAGGCTATGTCTTACAGGCGGAAAGAAGTTCGTGGAGGCAAACCATGAGAAGCATAAAGTTTTGGCAAAAAGCTTTCTCAAGCTATAAAGAAGAAGTGCTGGTAAGGGAACAAACTCCTTATGCATGTCTCGTAGTGATGTTACTCTAGGATTCAACAGTTATGGTTAGGATGTTATTAAACAAAACTGTAAGTCCGTCAATTTTCCCATAATTCATCACAGGCGAAGAAGGAAGAGCTTCTTCTCCATGCACAAGGTGCACCGATGGGACTGAAAATAAATGCAGATATAGTGAGGTATGAAGGCCTTTAATCCTTTTATCATGATGGAACTTTCTCATTGTTTATATGCAAGTTCATTCTTTGACAAGAAAAGTTTATACTCCATTTCTTTTCACATGTCCACTACCAGTTTTGCCTCATTAATACTTGTGCATACTCACCACTTGGTGTATATTTATGTCAGTCTATACCCTCCACCTCAAGTTTTGTCACCATAGACTAATTCTTGTAAACTATTGGATTGTTGCCCTAGTTTTGCTATTCTCTTATAATCTTCTTTGGTTAACTTCTTTCAACCTATACCAGTAGCTGGAGATTAGTGACTTTCTGTATGCATTTGTAATGATTTGGACAATAAACTTAATATCTCAGGGAAATATTTTTAGCTTTTATTAAGTCCAGCTTTTTGAGGCAAGAATTTCCGGCCCCTTTTCTGACTCCTTCTGAATATGAGCATTTCTTTTCACTATCTTTAGTTATTCTAGTTAAAGTTTCATATGAAATTTGGTTGGGTGCACATCATTACTGGTGAAGGACTTGTCTGTCGTTCTGTAGGAGAGTTTCCGGATGAGAAAAGCCTTTCCAAACTTGGGACTTGAAACATTAAATGAGGTGAGCTCAGGAACCTGACAGGATGTTTAGATATTAATCCCTACATCCCCAAAAGTAGTCCACTTTTCTTGTCAATCAGATTCAGATAACATGTTATACTCAATAAAAAGTGACATCAGATCCACTCTTACCAATCTCAATATAATTCTTATAATCATTTTTTCTATTCTGTTCTCCGTTAAAAAATAAAAATATTTTCCAAAATTGAAAAGGTAATCTCTAAGGTTCTCATATGTTCCCCAACAAATACTCAACAGCTCACTTTTTCAACCCATCTCGTAAATGATGGTGTTAAGTCATCTACATTTAGATCTTCAGGAATAAATCCAGATTTTGTGCATTCTTACTGCTTTATAAGGCAGTTCCCAAAGACCTAAATTCTGTCTTGTTAGGTTCTCTACTCATGAATAGCTAGCTGTAACAAGTGCATGCTTTCCATAGAGACTAGTGAAGAAGATAACCTTATCATCTTTAAAACATAAGTCATCTGCTCTATCCGGAGAGAGAATATAGTGTCTTCTTACAGTAATGAGACCTTCTCAATAGTTCATGCTTCCATTATATTTAGTAGTTCAGCAATAGTAGCATTTGATTTATGCTCTTATGGACTCACAACTTAATAGTTATGGTATAGCATATTGTTGTTTAGTTGTTTGCTATAAAGCCTAGATAATCATGCATTTATTTTCCTATTTGCCTGTACAAACTGCACATATAATTTCTTTCTTTTTTGTGGATTCACATCAGAATAGATTCTGAAGTCTCAAACATACATCAAAAACTAGACAAGATGATGTTCAACTGCCTCTGCCAAAGAGAGGTGACTCTATTGAAGGTAACTAAATGCAACATCACAGTGTTGGATTTTGATTCCCACTGTTTGTTCTTTTACCAAATTCGAAAGCTATCTAACAAATGAATTTGCAAGAGACGCCATAGTTGAGAAACCAGAAATTTTTCTCGGGGTGGGGGAACAAAAGTTTCAATAAGTCAATATCTTAGAATATAACATATGAGCATTCTTACAAACTTTGATTTGTTCCTCATCTAATAAATAGATAGCTCTTTTCTAATCATTATACTCCCCAAAAAATGAATTAATATCTTTTTGTTTTACTTGAATTGGTTCATTCACTTTCCATCATAAAATCTGTATGTCCTAAAGATCTTATAGAAAGTGGTAAGAAATATTTACACATCATGGCAGTTGGCAGAAGAAGATTTTCATTCATTTGAATACTTTGTGATATAGAAGAGGATGACGGAGTAGCATTTGCAATAGATACCCTTAATCAAAGGACAAAAGGACGATTATGAAGAAAATGTTGTTTAACTTCCCATTGACATGGCTACCATTAAATAGGATGGTCAGAGAAAACAATTAAAATGGGATGAGGCAGTAGCTGCTTCACAAATAAATACTCTGTAAACAAAGGTCAAAAGGTCAATATTGAATCAACTCGATAGAGGAAATGAGAATCCCTATATCATGACTATGTAGAACAACTAATGGATAAAACCTGAAAGATTTCTCACTAAATGTAAAAGGAGCTCTTGTTGTGAAAATTTTCAAATTTATGGGAAATTGACAATTGTAAATCATCTATTGAAGTGAAATAAAACAAATGAAGGAATGTCATATTTTGGCCAATAAATTTGGTTTTTTTAGGGGTGGGAGTCGAGGTGGGTGTTGTCAGTCACATCCTTAAACATTTAGGTGTACTTATGAATTGAAATGTCGTGGGAAAAACGGTGTAAAGAGGGACAAAAAGGAAATCAAATCATATCGAATTATTTTTTACTGACCATTAAGGCACTTGAAAGAAAAAAAAAAGGACCTAGAGTCATTCTAAATGTTAGCTGAATAATATGTAAGGAACATATAGCTGTATCATTAGATGCATGAAACAAAAGATCATAGGTATCTAAAATTTGTCTATTACGATTCCTCTCTATATATATGCAGGATTTTGAAAATAAATTGATTCGTTGTAAAAGACTGCAGAGTTGAGCAAAAAGGGGTCAACTAAATGATGAAATTGTCTAACGAATGTATTGCAGTGACCGCATAGGAGTAATCTTATTAGGCACTCATAAGGTATATGGTTCAACTGCCGTATTTATGGGAAGGACATCATTAAATAATGAAAATTTTCCTTTCTAAAAGTTGAAGACAATTTTCTAGTGAAATAACTGGCTGGTACTATAGCAGGCAAGTATCCTTTTCATTCTTATACTTTTGCTTGGAGCTAGGGAGGAACTACTTTGGTGGATAAGTTGGAGATGAAGTGAAACAATTTATAATATTTTTCTTGCTTTTAATTTTAAGTGGTCTCTTGAATAAGGTGATTCTGTGCTTTTCTCTCTTTTACTTTATCTAATGAAATATCCTAACTGCGTACACTTAAATCATTCATTAGTATCTACCTGTATCAATAATTTTCTGATTTTAGCCAATTTTATCATCACTTCTATTTGAGAGGCAGAAAACCCAGAAGACTTCTTCTTGAAGCAGATTGTTAAATAGTGTAATAATTTCATGTCCTATCTGTAAGCTATAATTTAATTTAGTCATGACTTGGGGTAGCTTTTAACAAATCCTAATTTCACTGTATGATACTCTTCTTGCTAATTGCTATAGTGAATAAGTTAAATCATTGAAATAAATTATACAACTGGATTTTTTTCTAGATGGTTAAAGTCATTCTATATCAGCAATTTTTATTGCTATGTGGCTGCACTTGTAAGACGCTTTAATATAAAGTCCTTTTAGTTGCCATATTTTTTAGAAGACGTTGCATCTTTTAAGTTCCTGTTCTTATTGTCAAAATTTTCAACACCGTAAGTGCTACAATAAATCTCTGCTACTGGTTTTCTAAAAAGGAAATAGTCAGCCATCTACTGGATCAGTTATAATAGTCCTAACAACATATGTGGATCTATGGTTTTCCTCTATGATATGTCCTTTAGGCACTTCACTCTTCAAAGAAACAGCAAAAGATAATATCTCCAGGATAAGATTTTGATTCATTTTAATTGATGGGGGAACTTGACAAATTTTGTTGAAACTGATGCTTTTTCTATGACAGACATTGAAAGAAGCAGTCAACCAGCTTCAATTCTTATCCAAGATGGAAGCACTTTTATTACAGAAGAAGGCTTTGCTCGCAGGGACATTCTGAAAGTCAGTCCAAAAGGGTATGCTTTCTAAATGGATGACATGGGATTTTCATCTGGATCTGAAGTGCTATATATGCCATGAAAATAAGAATGGCGGAGGTGATGGTCATAGCCCTATACCCTGGGCATGATACCTGCCTGAAAGATCCACACAAATCACCTTACTGGGAGACTGACATTTCCTTATGGAGTTGCTTCGCACGTTGCTTGGTTTGCTTTATGGACATTTTCTTTATTGAGGTGTTTCTACAACTAGATCAGATCCACTTACCTTAGCTTTCAATAAAGGGATATCTTACTAAAAAATCCTATGAACTACTACCTTTGCACCACAAAGAATGATCTGGTTCATACTCCACGAGAACAATAATATTTGGTAAAAGGGGGAAGTATAAATTTTAAATCGTTAAAGTATCAATCATCATTATTTAACTATATCCCCTTTTTTAATTTTATAAATTTATAAATTATCAGAAAGAAAATACACAAATCTGTATCCATTTGACAAGCTTACTCCCATTTTTACTTAATAATTGAAATCAGAAACACTAATCATAGTGATCAAAGAAGTAAAAATAAGCAAATTTGGTACAGCCAAAGCCTAGTTTTGATTTTATTAGTACAAGATCTATTAGAACTAATCATCAGCTAAACATCAAAACCGATTATGCACTTGCAGGAGTAGGGAAAAAAAAGAGGAGCCAATGTGGGAGGGTCTGGGAGGGGGTAGAGTAAAATGGTATAATGATTTCTGTTCCAACTCTTCCTAATCATTAGGAAATGATGCAAAGTTAAGAAGGCCGAATAGTGCAATTAACCCTATCGAGGCTCTCTTCTAATATTTTTATCTGTTTCTTCTCATTTTGAACTGTCTTTTCTTGCTGTATAAATAGGTTTTTAAGCTGAAGGTTTTATCAGAGTTCTAATAAGCTCTGTGTCAAAAACTGAAGATCGCATTTTAGAGAACAGGTTCGAGCTTCTCTCTTTTGTCATTTCTACTCTCTCTCTCTCTCTCTCTCTCTCTCAGAAAAGAACTTAAATGAGATTTGTTTTATAACTGCAAACACTGTGATCTTACAGCCCCCTCCCCTCTCTATTTCTCAATGAGAAAGAACAATTTATTGTGCTTTTCTTTGCAAAATACTTCAATTCTGATCTATAACTAGTAACTAAGTCATCTTAGGTGGAGGTTACTGAAGAGAGAAAGTGGAAACAACACTGAACAGCTAATCCTTTGGTGTCAAATGTGATACTGAACCCGGTAGTTTATGACCTCAATCTCAGAGCAATCTTTGCAAAGGCTAACTAGTACGCTAGAGTGATTGCAAAGACCCTGGGCAACTGCATTGGTAAATTTTGTATGAAACATACTATGTTTCTCAAAAAGAACTTACTGTTTCTGTAGTTTCTAGTCCAAGGGTAGCCTTACATTTTGGTGATGGTTCTCATACTTTAACACCGTAAACTTAATAGCATTTGATAGAAATATGCTCATACTGTTTTGTCAATGCCAAGTAATTCTTATGGAAATTTGGATTTCCTATTAAAGGAGCCATCTTTTTTTTCTTTTAGTGGGGTCTCGCTCTACTTCAAGACGTCTCCGCTTCAATTTTTCCCCTGCAGAATCCAAAAGGAAGGAGCTCTTGGGTTCAGATAGCAAAACAGGCGAGATCTCCCAGCTTGAGAAGGTAAGATTTGATGTATTCCTGGTGGACATTCCCATTAACTGTTTATAGTCAGTGAATATACATGTATGGGAAATGATTTATGGTATGGTTAGGGATAAATATTCTTTCAAAGTTCTCTCTTCCCTAAGCTAGTAATTGCCCACCTTGACATACTTCAAATTCTCTGTCTAACAGGTGTTCTGATTTCTTTCTATTATCATCATAGGTTGCTCTTTTCTGCTACTGGATCAACTTGCAAGTTTGTTAGAGAAATGGCTTAAAATCTTTAATAGGTTAATTAACTATAATTATAAGGTTAAATAATTATAATTGACGAGAACTTAATACATCTAGAATGAGGCAAAACAGAGATTGTACTCACCTGTTGAATTATAATTTTCTTTTCTAGGAACTTGAGGATGAAATTAAGGCGCTTGAGAATCAGAGAGATGAACTTGAAGCAGCTCTGAAAAAGGTAGCAAATGCTTTCTCTTCTTTACTGAAAGTTTGTGTTTGTATGCTGTAGTAAAATATGTTCCATCAATCTTCAATTTTAATTTTTGTGACGTTACTTGGTTGGAGAGCCACTTCATCTGCATCTATCATTTGATTGCAGCTTGTTAACTATGTGTATCACCTGATATACATGTTGATTGAATAGTGGAATACCAGTCTAATCAAGTAGAAGAAGTACACCGCATTAAGTTACTGACTTAACATATTCTTTTCCTCCGCAAGAAGACACTGCCGTAGATTGAATTGCATTTTGTTCAGAGAATTAGAAGATCTATACACCCTTCACATACTGGGTATAGAAACTGTGGGAACTTGCCTTACTTAATAGGCTAGTAATCTCCTAAGGAGGTAATCCGATCACTCCCTTGAAGGAATCCTTCATCTGGAAAGAGCTGGGTCCTCTCTCCCTGTTGGCGAATCTCCTTGCTATTGTTGTTTCAAATATATATATATATATATATATAGAGATAGATGATGATAGATAGATAGATATAGATATAGATTATTCCTGCCTGTCCTGGGCGTCATGATGCGGTACCAGCTCTGTTCCCCAGGATCTAGCTCAGTGCTGGGGGAAGCAAAGCCTCCTTCACGTCTTGTATCCATCAGATTCTGCAATGACTTTCCTAATGGAAGGATCCTTCCCTACTAATTCTTTATTAAATGTAAAATTATGTAGTTCTATGTAACAAATTATGCTTATTTTTCTTAAATGAAGTTCCTTCCTATTTAAAATATCCCGAATCGGGTATCACGTGTATACACTCCTTAGAGAATGGGAGAAGGGACAAGCAATTTCATGCTAAAGGTAAGATAAGTACCAGTGAGAAACTTCTTTAAATGGACACTTGCAATCACCCATATTTGTATCTGATAAGCTTTCTCTTGAACTTCACTAGCCAAACCAATGAGAACTATGTGTCCTTATTGGAGATTCTTTCAAACTGGGTAGTGAGTTGGACCCATACACCATCGACAGGCGTTTATTATAAACCTGGGTCACTCCACTCAATAGTCTTAAGGTTTGGGTGGAGTGCTCATATTCTTTCTATATGGTATCAGAATCAAACGCATCCTTATTATTGTTTTACCTAATGTTGAGTGCCCATGTTATACTGTCCACACCAACAGTGTGCATTTGGTGGTAGGTGCGGGGGGAGTTGTTATGAAAGAATGCGTTGTCTCATTATGTGATGTTGGACAATCCTCGCCTCATATGCTAACTTTTAAGGTTGAGTGTAGGCCCAAGGTCCTTTTTTTTTCCGTATAGGTTAAGGGATTTAGGTTGGGTGCTCACCCTTTCTGCCATAGAAACTATTCTGTTCACTTCAAGAAAAGGGACATCTGAAAATAAAATATGAAAAAGAAATTAAGTGACTCAGCTTCAATGAAGTTAGAGTTGCCTGAGCATCAAATGGTTTATGGAAAGTATTCCTGAAAAATGTGTCACCTGAATTGAGGAGCAGGAAGAAAATAATCTATGATATTCCCCATTCAACATTCAAGCATGAATGTTCCAGAAATTACTCCCATTGACCCTGGTCATTGAGAATTTGAAGTTGTGAAAAGCAAGAATTTTTGTCGATTGATTACAACCACAATGCTATACTGTTAGCATTTCTAATCATCAGTTCAGATTACCGATCATTGTGTGTGCAATGAGTGCTTGTGTAGGTCAAAGTTGCATTGGCTTCTGCAAATGCTCGTCTTACAATGCTAGGGGAAGAAAGAGAGTAGTTTGATGAAGCTAATAATCAAATTCTTCAACACTTCAAGGTGAAGGTAGGGCACCATGAAGTAGTATGTCATGGAACTTATCTTATAATGGGAAATTAATGCGTAATTTTTGTGTCTGCTGATGAAGATTTTATTATAAGATCTAATATCTCAATCTTAAATCCAGGAAGATGAGCTGTCTAGATCGATGACCTTATATAGGGTAGAAGCAGATGTTTGTGATGGATCATTAGCTTTTTAGAAGACTCCTGGACTTTTGAGTCCTCTTATATCAATCAAAAGCAGAAGCAGGTCATATGGAGCTCAATGTGCATTTTGTTTCTGTTTTTCTTTTCTGGAAAAAGGTGTTACCATGTTAGTTTGACTGTTCTGGCTAGCTAAAATTTGAGTAGCAGTACAATTTAAATTAAAATAGCTGAACTGCTACTTCAACATGCATGTAATACATCCTTGAATAGTAGAATTTCTTGGATAAATTTTTACTTAATGATATCCTTTTCAAATGTCAAGTGATGAGTTGGACAAATGTGAAGATCGTTTGATGAACTTGGCAATCCATGTCTTATCAATGTACAAGGTATGACTGTTTATGTGGGATGTCTAAGATTAATGCTTCAGATTGTAATCCAATAGTCAAACTGAGAGCAGAGCACCTTTTCCTTTGCACTTGATAGGATGAGCTGGGCCCTTCTATTGCAAACCTTAAGGAACTTGGGTAGAGAACTTGAAACGGTATCATAATTCACATTTCTAAAGTATCCTTCTATAGGGAATCGTGTTTCTAAATTTGGATTGCCAGGGTCAGGGAATATCAACAATGAGAAGATGAACATTGAAGTGGTGGAAGTTAAGAAAGGTTATCTGATGCAGGAGATAAGGTACATTGAATTTTATCTTAAATGTACTCTGATCCGTTACTAATCAATAGCATGATCATTTTCCACCGAAGAGTATTTATATTGTAACGTGAGGTTTTGATTTGCTTGACACTCTTGTTCAGCCTGCATTTGTTTGTTTCTACATATAGTACTTATCTCTAACTTATTGTGTTTTTTTTTTCTGTTCTATTCGTTCTTTTTTTTTCTCTCCTGCTATTTCTCATCAGTGGATGTTCTGTTTATCTTTTTTCCTACAATTCATTTGCAGTTAGTTACAGTGTTCAGTGTAGTGTGGACGGCATAAAAAGACAATTTTATGGGCAAAACGGGGCGATCTCTAGGTGTGAAGTGTTATTATTTACTTGTTTTGCATGCACTAGTGGTAGATGCATTCTGTAATGAAGACCTCAAGATTAATAATACGACTTAACCAGGAAAGGTGATCAGAAACTGCAAGAGTTACTTGATAATTTTCAAAAGCTAGAAGACGAATTTGAATCCATTGATAGACCAATACTGGAACTTGAACTTTAGCAGGGCAGACCGAGATAAAAACAAAAGAGACACCTTGAAAGCTCCTCTTCATCTCCCCACACAGCCACCCAACGATGACTCTGCATCCTTTGTGGATGCTCTTTCCACGAATCCAGACGCCAAGGCCTGACTATATGTCCAATGCAGAGACTGTGATACCAACACCAAGGCGAAGGGATGAGAGAATGTCAGAGAAGTCTTTCATTAGCTATCAATCAAACAACAGGTTCGCTGAATCCAGCTTCACTCCGCCAAGACATCGGAAAGGGAAGTCCTTGGATCCAGCTGCTGAACTATCTAGGTTGAAGCTCGAGCTCGAACTTGAGAACGATAGTAGAATACACCCTTCTGAGGAGATCGATGACTGGGAATCTGACGTGGTTGATAAAGAAAGATTGCATTTTGAATGAACTTCCCAAACACAGCAGACTGCTTCAATTATGTACCCTTTGGCTACCTTCTGAGCCAAAAGATACAAAACTGTAATTTGATACAGAATGTATTGCTATATAGCCCTATTGCTCATTTTTCTTTAACATTGACCTTGGGGATAACCTCTTAAATCACTCTACACTTAGTTTTTCATGGTATTAGATGAATCTTTTGTACATAAAATAAGTTGTTTTTTTTAACATGGATTCTCTCTATGTGCTCTCCTTTTCGTAAATTTTCTGGACTAGACTTAAATGCTGAAGCACTACTTCTTCTTCAAGTAAAAACCACCAAAAGCTATGTGGTGGAATGATCGGATCTCTCATGAAATTTTGATTCTGGAGGCATTGAGAACAGAGAACCTTTTAATGGGCAACGCTTTACTCCCTTAGTGGGCCTAAAGTCAAAAAGTGTGAAAGAAAAGCATGGTCTGGTAAGAAGAGCCTATATACAGATTTTTTTTTATTTTTTGGAGTGCAAAAGCTGAAGTAGTGTTAATAGGAAGAGGGCAATATGGACTGGGAGTTGGGCCAGTTGAAGAAGGTTGTCAGTTGGGAGCATGTCTAGTTTTGAACTTTTGTCAGATTGAAGCCATGTGAGGGATCTGATGTGAATAGTAGCAATAGCAGAATCAACAGTAACAGTTAAGCAGACAGAAGCGGATTCCGGATTTTGATTTGATAGGTTCATTCTGGAAGATTTTTACCACTAAACTCATTGCACTATTTGAAATTGCGGATTCAAAATCTACTATTTGTCAAAATTTTAGTACTTCTTTTACATGTATATTGTGTCGAAAACCCGGGTTTCCATCCACCACTGTCACAGACAGGAAGCACAGGGATGAAGCAGGGGGCACGGTGGTTTCTACCAGTGAACTACAAATTCTTTGATGAAATCAATCCAAATTATTAGTGCAAAATCTCTTGGTTCTTTCAAATATTTTTGTTTTGTATCAAATATCAATTTAATACCATTTTGTACCCACTCCATGTTCCCTTCTCTATACAGTAATGACAGTTCTCGAAAAATTTATTTTGTATCTCTCATAACTGACACTAGTTGTGCGAGACTTCTTTTTTATCTCACAAAGTAGTGGATCCAAAAGTGCAAAACAATGACTTAAAAGGCTTGAAATGCACAAGTTTTGAATGTAGTAGGCAAGATCTTTACCATGAAAATAATGTTGGATTGTTTTAAATGACAAGTAAATGAATGGATGATAAATAATGAGTAAGACATCATCTTCAATTTTCAAATACGTTGACCTATAATTCAGATTCGATAAACACATTTCTCCATCATTTTTCATTTAAATATCAAATTTTTGTTCACAATATATATTTTAATTCACACAACATGCGTTGTGTTCTTATCATCCGATCAAAACTCGAGACAAATATCATATGTTTAGTTCTTTCCCTTATATTCATCCAAACAAATCGATCCCTTTAATCATTTCAAGTTTATTATGCTACCGCTCAATAAAGAAACCTAAACTAACTAGTTTTCATAAGGAATTCATGACATTATAACTCAAATTTCTATCTATAAAAAGTGACATTATAATTCGAATCATGGACCTATAAAAATACATGAATTATTAAATATTTATGTCTCACAAACAAAGAAGGCAATGGATATTTTTGTGGGGTGGGTGGGTGGGGTGGGGGTTGGGCAAGGATAAAAACAAGGGGACCTCGAGCATTGGAAGCTATACCATTTTATATGTTTGAATTCAACATTTCCAAAAATTGCAAGACAATAGATTGTACCCTATGTCAATGAGTAGGGTTACTAGTCAAAAATTGACATCTCAAAAACAGTAAAAAAAAATTTTAAAAAATTTAAAAAAAAAAGATGCCCATCACTACTTTGACCAAGTCAATGGGGGGGGTGAAATAGAACAAAAAAAAAGAAGATATTCCAAAATCCCTATAACAGAATTCAATTTTGTATTTATTTATTTTTAAGCTAAAACCAAGTGCCGAGGAATGGGCTATTTCTTTAATATCCACTGCATAAAAAATGTTTGTTTAATAGTAAAAAGTTTTTGCTGCATTTTGGTTGTGGGTTTTGCAGACACTGGCCATTATTTATTATTATTCAATTGTTTTTGCTCTCTGATTATTTAAAGCCAGTATCTTTTTTGGACACAAGTGCAAGTACAAATCCAATATAAAAAAGACCTTTTTCTCATTCAAACTTTTGATAAATTTCCCACTTTAAAAATTTAAAAATTAATATTAATTTTTTTATTCTTTTGATAAGTTGATAAATTGAAGTTGTTAATTGGTATGATTTTTATTCTTGTAATATTTAACTAAATATAGTAAACGTAAATTGATTCGAATATTATGATTATAAAAAAAATATTTTAATGTATTTAACCTCTAAATAATATAAAAGATGTATTTCTTTTACTTTATATAGGGAAGTATGTGATATTTAGAGTATTTTATAATTATATCATCCTTAAATATGGAGTAAAAAGTATAAATTGAAATATAATATATCGATAGTCAAAATGGTTTAATACATAATAATTCGTTAAACTTGTGAAGATTCATAGTTTGAGAGATAAAAAAAAGTGCAAATCAAATAATTGAAGGTTAAGTGTGCGAACTAAAAGTATAAGGACCAATATTAGAATTTGTCGATATTTAGCGGACTAAATGTGCTAATATCCCAAAATAATATTTACTATAATAACCAACCCTAATCTCAATCCTCTAGTAAGTTAAGTTATTTATATGAATCCACACGGTTTATATCGCTCAATTAAATTTATCATAATCTTATATTGTGAAATTGTAATTGCTCAATACTAAATTTCTTTCACATTTATCTATTAGCATATACCTTTTTAATATTATTTTTTAAATAGAAAAACTTATAGTATAGATTAAATCTAAAGTAAATATACTTTACTAAAATTCCAACTAATTGAGATTAAATGTATTTTATTTATTTACTTAAAATGGAGAGAAAAGATCCAACAATTGATTTAGCTTAAATTCTAACTTGTGGAATAATATAACAGCATGCTGAGTGAAATTTTGATAAGTGAAACTTCACCACAACATGTTAAAATTCGAAATTTGTGACAGAATTTTCAAAATTCTCAACTATAAAATAATACTGAACTCTTTTCTAATTTTTTTCGCTTTGACAATATTGTGTATTAGAATTCGAACTCATGAACTGAATCTTTTGAGTTCCTAACTATAAAACAACTCCTGCTTGGTTATTGGAATGACCCAGTTTGTCAGGGTCCACTCCTCTATCTTCTCTTGCCTATCATCCACTCCAACCCCAGAAAGATGATCTCTTCCACTAACCAGACAAAAATTTGAGTTCGAAGCACAACAAAAAAGTTAACGTCAGTCTGTAACCGGAACCCACGACCACATGGTTAAAAGCCATGCGCCTACCGAAGCTGAGCTAAGACGCTCGTTTCACAATAGTAATTCTATATTTAAATACAATAAAAAATTATTGATTCAAATTACCCCTACTGTGATAAAGTATTTGACATTTGGATATATATATTTTTTTTAATTCTTTTGGTACATATATTTGGATGAGTTATGTGTATTTGAGTTGAAATCGAAAAAAAAAAAAAAGTGAAAGTCAAAATTGTATTTGGAACATAAATGTTATACAAATTAAAATTTGTGAAAATTAAAAATTTGTGAGTGGAAAATGAGTATTTTATTTGAAATATATCTTTAAATCGATATTTTAAATTTTAATACTTGATTCAACTTTTTAAATTCAAAATATTAAAGTTTAGTATTTGTAAATACTCACACAATTAAACTACTACTTGCAATTATTGAAAAGATCCAAGTAAGAAAAATGGCTTCACCTTTTTTTCATGCATTGGACCTTTTTTTCTATTTATTTAGACTTTATTTTATTTTTTCCTTTTGCAACATTCTCCTAGTTTTATCTATCTATTTTGCCTAGCAATTTTTAATTTTGTTAATCTTTATGCGTATAAATATTTCTTTAATATATATTTCAGATTTTATGCAGCAAGAGATCAGAGGAATCCTCGCTTCTAAATGTGAATTGAAAAACAAAATCTAAATGTAATAATGTATTGATCAAACTCTTTTTGATGTCATGTAATAATAGTTACAATAGTTATTGACATTCCGTAAAGAGTAGAAGAATGAGATATATTATGGGACGACAATGCATTAGAAGTATGTATGATCATTACGCTTCAACCAAATTTAAGTACTTTTATGTCCCAATTTATGCGCGTCACATTCAAAAAAAGAGTCTCAATTTTCTATAATTAGGAAAGAATTTAACTATAAAATTCCCTTTTTACTCTTAATTTAAACGAGTTATACCACACGAAATGCTCCAAGATTTGTTTTATCATAAATTTCAAAAATCTTCTTTTTCTTTCTTAAACTTTCGCATCGAACTAAATAATATCAAGCATAAATTAAAACAGGAGAGTAATCGATGTTTTTTTAACCTTTGGTCATTGAGAGAGTGAGAAGTAGAACAAAATTTTGAGTAGTACTTATTACATGTGAATAAGTAGAAATTTTGATCATAGTGTAAATGAAGTGCAGCAGTGAATAATACTTATTTCATTAAGATATTAATTAATGTAAATATTATGATAAAATATCTATATAATTTTTTTAAAAATATATAAAATTTAAAATGAACGAGTAAACATGAAACGAAAAAAGAAAGTAAATAAAAGTAAGTCAAATAAACTTTTCCTTTCTTATTCAGAGGCATTCAAAAAAATTTTTTCCATCTAAGTTCAAAGAAAATTAAAATTCTACCATATTTATAGTAGCTTGTGTTTAGTTAATCATTTAAAAGTAATTTTATTAATAAATTATATGTGATATTTTTAGAAAGTACTTTTAAGTATGTAATTATCAAAATAAAACTACAACTAATTAATTTGGTAAGGGAATTTTTTATATGGTACCTTGTCCTAAAATAAATGAAAAAATAGTTATTTTTGTGAGAATTTGCGGTTTTTATTTCTTCTTTTTTACTTAAAATTTGAAAATAACTTGTTCAAAATACTTATTTTTCATCAAAAAGAGTCAAAAACTTTTTTTTTTTTTTTTTTAAAATATAGCACTTTGGCCTTTAGAAAATTTAGTCAAACAAATTATATAATCGATTTTAGAAATTTAATCAAACAAACTGTATAATCAATCTTAGCTAGTTAAGTTATCCAATACTCATATCAGTGAGAGATAATAAATTCCTACTAATAAAATAAAATTAATATGCGTAACGCAAAAATTGATTCGAACAGTATTAAGCAACGCAAAAATTGATTCGGACACCACAAAGATATTAAAAAGCTAGAAAAAAGTTTCCTGACATTTCCTACAAAATTTTATATGCTTTTCTGTCTTGGCATCATCCCTCACTTTAAAGTACCTCTGCTCTTCCCTCTCACATTTGCTCAGCTCCCCATAAGCATCTTCACACACACACACAATACTGTCTTTTGCTTACATTAAATGGACACAAAAATCCTCCACCTTTCATCATCATCATCATCTAAAATCAAGAATTCAGATGATGAATCAAGAAGAAGAAGAAGAAGACTACCTAGATATGGAAGTTACCTCTTCTTCTTGTTCTTCTCCACAAATAAGCAGAGAATTTGAGTTCCAAATGTCTTCTATTTCCATTAATGACAAAGAGACAACAAGAACAGCAACAACAACTTCACCAGCTGATGAACTTTTCTATAGAGGTAAACTCCTACCTCTTCACCTCCTCCTAAGCAAGGTTAGAAATGGTCCAAAAACTCCTTCAAACATCAAAGATTGAATCTTTTCAACTTGGTCAAGAAATAAGAAGATGAAAGATTTAGCATTAGTACTACCAAGAACTTGACTAATACTAGAACCCCATTTGAATCTTGCAACATTTCCTCATCAGAAATGGTGCAGAAACTTCTTCAAACATCAAAGGTTGGAAGTACTTTTCAAGTAGAAGAAGAAGAAGAAAGATTTAGCATTAGTACTAAGAGCTTGATGAATGCGCTAGTATTACTAATACTACTAGCACCCCATTTGAGTCTTGCAAACATTTCCCCATCAGAGTCTTGCAGAGTGAGTTGTGAGCTCAATCCAGATGAGTATTTCTTTGAATGGTCCACTGAATTCAGCACTTTTTTCAAAGACAACCATCCAAAGATGAAATCTTGGTCCAAGAAGCTTAAGTTGGTGAAGTACCTTTAATCAGCCAAAAGTTAAAGGTCAACTTCAAGGGCATATCTCAATCTCAAGTCTTTGTTCAACAAATCTGCTTGTTCAGATCATGTGACTGATCATCATCATCAACAACAACAACAAGTTTCTAATGGTACTAATGGCTGTTCAAATAAGTACATTAAGGTATGTAAAAGAACCCCTTTTGGCCATATTGGAAAATGTACACATTCACCAATAACATTAGCAAGTGTGATAAGAGACACTGAGAGTAATGAAGGGATTCATCATCATGAGGACAATGTCAATAGTCACAGAAGGTCATTTTCAGCAGCAATCAAGAAACATTCACCAACAAAATGTTTGTCATCTTCTTCATCTAATGGTTCTTCTTCATCATCTTCATCATCTTTTTCATTGAATTCTAATGGATTTTATGAGTTGAATTTACTCAAGAGAAGTAGCAGTGCAACTACAGAGATTGAGGGGTCAATTGAAGCAGCCATTGCTCATTGTAAGAAGTCACAAGAGCTTTGTAACCCAAAAAGGAAAATGATTTGAAGCTGCAGGGATTAATTCATTGTCTATTTCCAAGATTGCAGCCACTGAGATTCAAGAAAGACCAGATCTTTGCAGATTTTGAATAAGTTCTCTTTTTTCCTATTTTTCTTGTTACTGTCAAAGGACACTACAAAAAAAAAAGGCCCCAAGAAAGAAAGTTTTTTTTTTTTTTGAGAGGAAATGAATCTGTAAAACTGGTTTCTGCTTGAGTTTTCAGATTATATGTAATTAAATTCATTGTTTTAGTGTGTATACTTCCATGAATCAATGTAATTTTCCTCTTTTTATTCTCCCTTAATCTTAATTATGTAATCGTCTCATCTAAAACTTAATTCATTTGAGAAATCACACTTTATTTATTTAATTATGTCTTTATAATTAGTTAGTGCCATTAGATTTTGTTGTTAGTTGTTTTCATTTACATCTATGTTAGTTTAGTGAGAATTTTTTCCTATCCCGATGTACCAAACATCTTCCAAGGGGTGTAATGTCAATACTATTTTAATGCAAAAGATAGTGACTATTTTGCCTATTTGGACTTTGGACATGCGAGGGGTAGCCCTACGTGCAAAGATTCTGGGCAGATGTGACGCTGACAAAGAAGGCAGAGGCAAAGATCTTCACCAAGTAGCGGCTCAACACATTTTAAAGTATGTTAAAGGGGTTCAATACGCAACATATACACATAAATATCACTCAATTTTGCATATTAACGTATTTTCCGGCGAAGGGGATTCAAATAAACCCCTTCCGTCACCCCGGCTCCGCCCCCCTGATTGATAATCTATTTTATTGCAAGTATTAGTGACTCGTGTTCGCGCTTGAACCTGTGACGATAAACTTATCACCAAATTCATACCCAAACACCTACTTAGACATGAATTTAAAAAAAGAAGGAAAAAAGGAACATTTTTGCACTCACTTACATGATGGAAACCTTTATAAGAAGTGATAAAACTTTGTACTAACAAAAAAGGGATACTATAGAAACTACAACTTTTTTGTTATTGTTTAAGACATTGGCTTTTTTTATTAACAGCCTTTTTCCTCAACTAGATCTCTGCTCTGTTTCTTCTCACTTGTTCATTAATCATTCACAAGTGCAATGGACTCCTGCCAATAGTAAATGTGTACTATTGTACAATTTTTATTTTATTTTAGTATACAAGTGAGGAATCTCTCAACTTTTACTAAAGAAAAAAGTGAAAGCTGTTATTTTTTCTTTTTAATAATATTTATAAAAGTTTGGTCAGAGACATCAAAAGCATTCAAGTCCTTTACAGAAAAATTTGAAAAAGACTTAAAGTCAAAAATGTAGAGGGACCTATAAAGATATCTGAGTTGGTATAATACAAGCGATATTTTACTAGGAAAGTGTGTTAGAAATTGATTTTCGTTAATGTTTTCTCTCGCCGAGTTTATCATATTAAATTTATTTAGTGCGATTTATATTTTTTATGTTTTAAAAAATTGATGTTATATTTTTAAAAAATGAAACTTGAATTCAGAATAAAAAATTAGTTTTTTTAATTGAAATTAATTATTGTTTTTGAAGTTTAGAATTTTCAAGAGTTCAATTAGTGACCATTGAAAGTGGTGTGTTACTATGGATCTACTTTTTTACACTGTCCTTATTTGGATGGTTGTTGTATTGTATAGTATTGTTATTTTAAATATAATAAATTGTTATTTAAATTTATTATATTATATTGTTAAATTTATTATTATGTAATGATGAAAATTTTATGGATGTAATTACTCGATTGTTTTCTAGTTTCCTTTTATTTTATTTTTTTCATATTATTTAATAATCATATTTTATCATTTACTTCTCTCATCCTATTTTCTTTATAATATTGTAAGTTTAATTTATTCTTCGGGATTACAGATATGTAACGATAAAAATAATATAATCTATTCAAATATTATATTTATTAAAATAATTCAATATAATACGATATATTATGAAATAATATGTAACAACTATGATGAGATCGGAAATTTTCACCAAGAAAAATCAAAATATAAAGAATCATATGTAACTGTGTCAAGGGAATTCAATATAAAACACACATATATATTGCAAAGGGTGTTACTTGACTTTGAATTAGAGTTGTTCCGCCCGAATATCAACATATTTAACATGTTATAACATATTACATATCTTATTTTTTAAGTTATTCATTTTTTATTAGAACGCTATCTCTTAGGCGATTTGATATTTTAAAATTTTATTTAATAAAAAGGAGAGGGTGGGGTGGGGTAGTAGGGGTAGGGACCACTTGGATAATGACATATAATCCAAAGATCTTCATTATTATTTCATGCTCAAGTCTCCACTGACTTGACTATGAGAAAACTCTAATAGGTAAGATTGGTTGTCTTGGTAAGACTATTGAGATATGCTGCACATTTTAAGATGATCATTATTACAAGCACCCTCACCCACCCCTCTTACCACCCTACCCCCTCTTACCAATCTCTACCCCACCCCCACCCCTACCAATCTCTACCCCCCACCACCAATCTCTCTATCATATGACCTAGACTAGACAATCACCTTTGGCCATCATCATTTCCTATGGGAGCATGACCAACAAACATTAGGTTAATCTATCTTTATTTTAACATTAATTTTGAATGGTACATGACCTAATAATAATAACAATAACGATAATTACTGCGCCTTAATTTCAAATAAATTTGAGTAAGTTATAGAATTTTGTATTGTTCATGTTGTTTCATTTAAATTCATCGATTTTAATTTATGATCATATCCAGTATGTTGACGTACTTGACGGTTCTTTGAAGGCCTTTTATAGGTGAGCCTAAAGTGTGTAATTCAATTAATTGAAGACTCAATGTGCTTAGTCAACTATCACAATGAGTAAAATAGAATTTACCAATAATCCAATAATTGGGGGACCAAAATGCTATTAACCCTTATATAAATTACTGTCATTCTTGTAGCTTCATTTAAGCTCATTTCAATAGAGCCAAAATTTTCACTAATTAAGGGACTTAAAAATATAAAGAAATAAACACGTGAAGAAGGCAAGAAGATTCAATATATACTATATAAACCGAAAATTAATTTTGATCATACATATTCAGTATAATTTTTCGACATAATGATCGGATGAACCTCCTGGCGTCCCCCTATTTCCGCCTCTATCCCCTCGTACTCTATATTCGAAGAATTAATCATCATAAATTGACTAGTTTTTCCTTGATCGTAAACTTGATATAACATTTATACTTGTTTAATTTGGGAGTCAACAATGTAATCAAACTCACACAGACGAAATTACTAAAAAAATCCAACCAAAACAATAAATAAATTCAAAAAGATAAGAAGAAAAAGTATATATAAGAAACAAAAGATTGAAAGGTATTGATCAAATGTTCATAAGATGTCTTCATTTAACCAATTGAAAGAACCTCAGATGAACTTTCATGCACAAACAAACTC
Organism: Datura stramonium; assembly: GCA_018107945.1. Lineage (NCBI taxonomy): Eukaryota > Viridiplantae > Streptophyta > Magnoliopsida > Solanales > Solanaceae > Datura > Datura stramonium. The sequence continues at coordinate 126,428 of JACEIK010003020.1, forward strand.
ACATTACATGTGATGTGTTCCTATTTTTTGTGATATTGACAAATCAATACTTTAGGGAAGTATGGATTCCATGAATTTCTAAAAGGTTTAGGTATATTTCAAGGAATAATAATCATCAACAATAATAACTACTATTATGTTTTAATTTCAAAAATTTAAATAGAACTCGTTGGAAGCTCAACGAAGTTTAACGATTTTTTTTTTTTTTAAGAATTTTTTTTATTGAAGCTCATTGCATTGGGAAAGGAAAGAAGCGAGCGTTTTGGTTCTAGAAATTTTTTTTGGTCCTTTCAGTGCCGGACTCAAAGATATACAACATGTGAATTATATATACCGAAGATATAAAATTTACATATCTTCTGGGCATTTTATAAATATTTTTTTCTAAATGGGATTGAGTGTAATATTTTTTAGATGAGCAAGAAATATTAAATGGTGACGTAGGCGGAGGTTTTCGAGGAATACAAATAATCTCTGATCTTTTTAATCTAGATCTGACGAGCATCTGAAATAACTAGTGAGTTAAAACTCTATTATATAGCAATTGAGGCATTGGTCTTTGCGGCGTTAATACTTTTTGCTGGTTGATTTCATTATCACAAAGCGGCGCCAAATAATTTTTGTTAATTTTTGAAGCTAAATTGGACAGAGCAACATTAGCATATTAATTATCAGAGATTCATTGAAATCCCTCTGATTAATTCAAAGCAAAAGAATACATTCTCTTCCTCCTGTTCTTCTTTGTTTTACTAATCAATTAATAAGTCATAAGTTGCATAATTAATATTCTCGATATATTTCTGTTTTATTTCTTTAATTTGGAAGTTCTCTCAATGAATTTGAATAATAACTAGTAAATCCTGAATCATAATTACTCAATAATTAATGGCCACTTAATTTAATTAAACAGAAATCTTGTTAATTATAGTTCACAAAATAAGTACAAGTTTTTTTTTTTTAACCAACAATTTTGAACAATTTCTTGTCATAAATAGTGTTCGTATAGATTTTAGTCATATCCCACCGCCTATACGGATATACCTATATTCTAAAATTTATGTGATTGAATCCGATCTCTAAATTTGCACCCATATCCGAATAGTTATTTGACTCCCTGAATAAAAATCACTCCATCACTGTATCCGAGTACCCGACTTATTTTCAGAATTAGAGTTCAACCGTAACTTTTTCCTTTTTAGGGGATCAAGTTCCATGTCAACTTATATATTAGAAGAATTCAGTCGAGAAATAGAACACTTTGTCTACTTAATTGGTAAGCCTATATGCAGGGAGTTCATTCG
>JACEIK010003020.1:128099-165396 GCA_018107945.1 Datura stramonium
TTGGGGGGGGGGAGGAGAGGAATTCTTTAACAATAGATGTGCATGTACTTCTGAACTGGGAAAAGAGATGTCTGCAGCAAAATTTGGACCAGTTCAGTAGTGGAGTATGTGGTGTAATGTCTAAATTTTGGGAGATATATAACAAGAAATATTTTCTTGAAGATAATATATCTGCACAATCATTATCAACAAAAACTAAATATTCATTCATCTTGTAGTGTTTCGTTATAACATGATAGCAAGATCACTCCGTCACTTACAAATTTATAATATCCGTCACATATTTAAACTAATAATCGAAGCAATAAAGACTGAATCTCAATAAATCGTGATAGTAAAATCACTTTGTCACTTACAATACCTCATCATGTTTTAAAGTTTTTTTGCACTTCTGTTGGTATTAGATACACACTATTATATTTGTTTTCTACCCCATGTTAAGTACCCGCACTGGGTTCTGACTAATCTGTATTCACGCTGCGTAAACATTTAAAGGGGGAAGTGCTCTTTAACAAGATTTTGTTTCATCCCCAAGGCTCGAACTTGAGACCTTTGATTAAGAGCGAATGAATCCTATGATCCCGTTACCACCCTTGTTGGTTATATATACATGTACTAATCCATATACAGCTCTAAGGATATGATATAGCTAGATTGTTCTCAAGTAAAAAAGTTATGAATCTTGGAAACTAGAAGAAGTTTGATGTGGGGAAAATGTCAATCACAAATTTTATGTCATATCAATGTTTCATCTCATGCTCCTAACCCCCAAGCAATCAAAACCAAAAATGGAGACAAAGGGATAAGAAGTTAGTATATGAGACAACATATAGCGATTGGTTGTGATTGCAGACCATGTGGCAATACCTTTTGGAATTTGTCTTGGAGCTTTTGGATCTTTTATAGTTGATCCAATTTCAATCTCCTCTGCCCACCAAAATCAAATTTTCATGAAAATAAAGGTTAAAAAATGTGCTTGAATGCTTTTGATAACCGGAAAATCTGTCTGGGGCCAAATCTTTAGGACCTACTGTAGCCTTTGAAACTCGGGGATACCCTTCATTTAAATAGCAGGCTTAGCATGGTGCAGAACCGAACTGCAAACTAAGTCACAAGTCTCTCAACCTTTGCCACTTGAACTAAGCCCTGGGAGCTTGAGGAAGGGTTGATATTAGCATCGACAAATTCATGTGGATAGACAACTCGACTCAAATTACAATATAGCAGGGGTAACAGAACATTTGTTTACCCTTTTTTCGAACAAATGCTAGCAATAGTAACCATAAAAATGCATGGCATTCAGTTTTTCCAATAAGAAACTCAGCAGACTAGACTGTATGCAGAGTATGAAGCTGTAACAGTTATAGTATGTCATTAATAGGTATCCACAGATGTGCCTTATGTATTATGATTCTTTTGAAGTTATACAGACTTTCTACAAAAAATGCTGCACGGAGCATGTCACGAGATATGTAGCTCCCAAGGGTTCGGTTGTTCAACAATTCAAGTGGAATATGAGTTGAGTTTAGAAAAGTTCGGTTCCTATCTATCTCTCTGTCATGCTCATCTTCGCTTAAGGACTATAAACGGAAGTAGCAGCTTCCTTTTTCCTTTATCCACACTTCGACCAAAGACAGATCAAGGAACTGTCCATTTGATCCAAGTCCTGATCTTCTTCCGGATTACCTTTTGCTATTCAAAACTATGCCTAAATATATAAGTTGCAAATACACAAGTCCGAGGGGAAGGGATGTGTACACCTAAAAAGATGAAAACATTGCACACTGGAGCAGAGAGAATGTTTCCATGAACACTAAAGGTTGAGCCAGTTGCTGTCAAAACTCTAATTCTCATGCCAGATATGGAAAATGACTATTGATGCAAAAAATGCTAACAGAATTCACTTTTAACACTATCGAGTCTACAACTTTCAAGAGACTCAAACCAATGATAACAACATGACTTGTTAAATTTAGTATGAGGATTTAATGTTTCATGTTGTCAGAAAAAATCCAACTTAATTACGTTATGTATTCATGATATCAATAACTATCACAAAGTTTATAAACAGTATGGCTTTCTTAAATGAGCCTACTAATTACACTCCCTGCGTTCCAATTTATGTGACAAACTTTCCACCAGTCAGTTTCAAAAAGAACGACACACTTCTAAATTTAGAAACAGTTAGCTTTATAACCACACAAATGTTATGGCAGGTTTAAAGCCACAAGTTTCAAAAGTTTTATAGCCATACAAATATTATGCCATTTTTTGACCAATTCAAACTATGTCATATAAAATTTTGCACGCATTCATTGTTGTTCCTGTAACATGATCATATAAAAACACCAACCACCACAATGCTTCTAGTGTTATTTCCGTGAAAGAAATTGCTGGTATGGTTGTTGCCACTAAAAGCAAATAGACTATGTAGAGAGTCATATAAGAAAATAACAAAAAGATAACATTCTGGGTATCAACATAAACAACAAATGAAAAATGGGGGCGCCAATAATGGGGTTCAAAGCAATGATAAAGCTGCACAATATTAAAGAAACATAGACAAGAAACTCAGAAGTGATTTATTCTCTATTTCTTTCATCAAATGATCTCTATATTGAGTGTACACAAAGAATTACAAACATCCAATGTCATGAAAAATAATTACTGTCGTTTATTCACTAATATTCCAAAATTTCTATACTGAAACCCCATTCCTCAGGGTTAGTACAGGACATAAAATCTATGACAACAAAACTCATTATATAACCTCAATAAACCAACTATATATCCCTTCATTTTTCTGGCTTCCTTCAATTTAATCTAAAACAACAGTATAATCATAATTGAAATTTAACAAAACTCCATCATTTCGAGAGAAAAAATTCAATTAGAATTTTTACCATATCTATAATTGCCTGAGCCTTAGGCCCTTGCTGTAGCTGGAGGCACTGCATCATCACCCTTTTCCTCATTCCCTTCCATCTGACTAAGCAATTGCTTATTCTTTTCAAGTGCAGCTGCAACTTCAGAAGGCATATACTTCTCATCGTGTTTAGCCAACACTTCAGTAGCTGCAAAATAACAATCCCCACTTCTCGCCTTCTCGGTTACCTGTAACTTTTTCTCACTCAAAATTCCATTCTCTTTCTTCTTCATCTCCTCTGTAAATGGCTTTATAAACCCTTCCACTACAACGGAATGCCCTTCCCGAAAAAGATCCGGTAACGATCCATCATACTTAACCAAAATATCAGTAATCAAATCAGTTATCACAAATTCCATTTCTGGGGAATTGGGTATTGGTGTTAAACTATTTTCTAGTACTAATCCACCGAGTCGAAATTTGGATTTTGTAGGGTTTTCAGCATGCTTTGATAGAGCATCTGTAGGGGTTACATAGAATACAAGTTGGTCTTGGAATTGGTTAAGGACTATTACTATGAATCCTGCTATGCAGCTGAATGTGATGGCATATGTCCACAGACGGCGGGTTTGGAGCTGCCGGGCTCTGGCTCCAATATCAGGCCGGGCTGAACGAAGGGATCGGGCAGGGCGGGAGAGTGTGGAGAAGGATCTGAGGGTGAAAACAGTTTGGTTGGTATTGAAATGAGGAAATACTAAGGGCTGTGATTGGTGGTGGAGAAGTGAAATCAAAGGGTGAGATTTGGGGAGAGAGGTGGTGGTAGTGGCAGCGGCGGCGGAACGAATGAAACGGGAAGCTAGTCGAGAAGCTAAACGAGAAGAGAGTTTTGAAGCCATTGATATTTTGTGGAATTTAATCAGCTCGTGGGTGGAGATACTGAGGAGGGAATTAGGCTAAGGGTGGTGTTTTAGTATTCAGTTCAGTATTTCTAAAGTTCAATAATTAAAAATAGATACCAAATACAGAACTTCCAAAGTTCTATCTAACACCAGTAAAATCAACTTCAATACGGTAAATCCCGGACCCGTAATTCGGTAATACGGAATTATTGGCGTATATAAGCCTTAAAAATAAGTGATAGTATAAAATTTTAATCAGTACAAGCCTGGAAATTTCAATCAGTACAAACCAATCCAAGCCACTATGATGCACAGCTGCAATACATGAAAAAAAAAATTAGATAGATAAGTAGGAAAAAAAATTAACCTTGTAATAACTACATATATTCTTGAAAGTTTCGTGCATAGAAATTATTTTGCAACCTTAATTAATCTCAACAACTTTACAATTTTGCTCCAAGTTTAATCTATGTCACATATCAATAATTTGAAGGATAAATCTACAAAAAGGTAGAATATAGGGTAGAACTTATTAAATAATAAGTACTGACAAAATGAGAAAAAAATAAAGATAATAACACAATCGCAACAAATCAGTTGTTACACAAAATGGGACTTTTAGTCATTAACTAAGTATACTTAACTATAAGATACAATAAAATTTAAGTAACAATCAAAATAAATATTGTATTTAAACTAATAACAGAGTAACAATACAATAGGTAACAATCATCAAAACAAGCTGTTAGTGGTGAAATCCGGAACCAAACAATCAAAAATATTCTAAATTAATTCAGTCATCAAAGCAACAGAATTGAAGAGCTAAAACAGATTAAGAAGAAAAGAAGGGTAGAATACAAACCTCAATGGTGCGATCGTCAGACTCAGATGAGAATTGTAACTGGTGAAATTAGGATTTCTGGTTGTTTAAGACTCGGATCAGATGAGAACCGCCATTCTTCTGTGTGGTTGTTCTTCTTGGAAAAATTCTTTGCCCTAAATTTCTCTCTTTACTTTTTTAGTTTTAGTTTTGATATATGGGCTTCTTGTACTGATGGGCCTTTGTGACACATATGGGTAATGGGTAATGGGACTAATGGACTAATGGGTTATACAAAATCTGAGAATTTTTTATTAAAATAAGTCATAATTTAAATTAATTCACCAAAATAATATATTTTTTAAAAATTTTACGAAACTAAGTAATATATTAGGTAAAAAAAATATTTAATCGAGATTGACGATGTTAAACATAAAAACGTAATCGGGAGTTATGTTTTATGTCTAAGATGTTACTGGGAGTAACTTTTTACTAATTCATAAATTTAGGACATTGAAGAACCAGGAAGACATTTCCATCTCCATACTTTAGGATGGAGCACAATGTCATAAGTAATTTTTTTTTAATTTTTATTTTAAACTTAAATAAAATTCATAAATAGTTATTCTTCAATTATTATAATTGAAAAATAATTATAATTATAAAATCTATTTAACGGGTAAAATTTCATGATGTTATCCTAAAGTTTAACTTGTGAATTTTAAAATTCTACAATAACGATTATTTTTCAAAATTATAGCGCAAAAAGTTGGCCAGTGAATATTAATTTTACGTTCAAACTTTAAGAATACAGAATTTTACATTTAAAAGAAATTTTGCTACGAAATTCACTAGTTTGATATCATCACATCGTTTAATAATAAGGCATAATAATTAGTTACTTGAGTAACGTTTAAGTAAAACGTTAATGCCAGTAACGTCTTAGGCATAACATAACTCCTGGTTATGTTTTTATGTTTAATGCCATCAACTTTGATTAAATATTTTTTTATCTAATATGTTAGTGTCAAGTAAGTTTCTTCTAGTTTCATAAAGTTTTTAAAAAATATATTATTTTGGTGAATTGATTTAAGTTATGAATTATTTTGGTCAAAAATTCAAAAACTAATGGCCTTTATTCCATAAAATTCTGTCTTTTGCCTTTCAAATTTACCGGTATTTAATTCTTGCTCTTCAAATGTATTGGTCTCAAATTTTTGCTCTCATATGGACTGGTCTTTAATTTTTGTTATTTAGTTGCTGGCATAAGTTCTTTAGGAATTGAAGTGTTATGCTCGGATATAATTTGTGAAAGTTATGATACGAAAATATAAACTTATTCCCCATAAAAAAATTATTTGTTACGAGGTGCAAAAGTTGAAGACCAGTGGGGCAAAAGTGCAAATGCTCGGTATACGGTAGTATCAAATATCGAACAATACTTAACGTCTTGTATCAATTATCGAAATCGATTATTTTACTCCCGAATACCGTACCAAATACTGAATTACCAAAATTCCTGATTCGGCTTGATTGTTCGATTTTTGGTGATTTCCAGCCCTAATTTCACTTATGTTGCCCACATATTACACTATTGCTCATAATTTAAAGAAGCATTTTAGTCCTTCTATTTCAGTTTACATGACACACTTTTCTTTTTAGTATTTAGAAAAGAACTGACAATCTTCTAAATTTGAAAATAATTAATTTTATAACCGCATGCAGCGTGTGACATATTTAAGCCCACAAATTTTAAAAGTCTTATAACCCCACAAATACTACGACAAGTTACCTACCATAAGTTTGAAAAGTATTCATTTCTCTCCAACCATATAATTATCTGTACACAACAGAAAGATGCTCAAAATTCTTGTTAGAACATAAAAAATTTACACTAATACACTCATCTTTGCTCACTACACTACAATACACTACACTACACTTCAATTATCTTGCTCATATACTACACAAAAACTAGAGCTATTTTGCATTGAATCTTGAAGCGTAAAGATCAAATTAGTATAACACAAGAATATACAACATTTGGCTAACAACTAGCTACATACAAGTCATGGAAGAAAGAACTATATAGCATATAGTTTCTTGTATTCATCTTCATTGATTTCTGATTCTGACATGACTGATACAGACCGCGACAACGACTTGCTACTCCTAGCTGATTTACGCTGGCTTCTCAGATTCGATGACTCAATCCGATGCATAACTACCCAGTAACACAGTGTCCCTAGCGTCGCGACCATGATAAAAGTTCCCATAAAAGTTACTGCACTTGCCATCCATCTTTCTTCTTTACCTACAACTATATAAGACAGTGCAAGAAACGCTACAGACACGAATACACAAGCTAACCACATTAGCTTGTTGATAATCGCCATCATTTGCTTCTTGGCTCGTCTTTCAACAACCACGATTGATGTTTGAACCACGACGACAGCTAATGATATGAAGAGTGCAAGAGAGTCGAATATGAAGAAAATCACGAAAGGGGGTTGAGGTGCAATCCTTCCTTCTCCTAATGAGTATCCTGGAGGAACATCCTTAGGGTTATCGGTGTATTGGCCTGGTAGATTGAATATGGCAGCAAAAGCAACAGTGGCAATAAGAACTGCAACGACCGTGGTGGAGTTTATTGCATTGTTGAGCCCTTCCAAGTGCATTTTGTTCAGCCTTTTAGCTATGTTCTTCACTCTTTTCTGTGTTTGGAAAGTGTGCTCGAGCTGATTGTGAACGTCGTGTTTTATGTCACTAACAGTTTGTTTCAGTTCTTTGGCTGAACGCGTTGGTAATGCTAGCTTCATGTTCTTTGCAGTCAGGACGCCATGTTCTTTTAGAATCGCTGCTATCTCTGGAATTCGTGCTTTCTCAGCAGTGTCAAGAGCTGTCTCACCGGATTTATTGATGGCATCCCACTTCATTTGTTTATCCTTTAGGAGTGCTTGAACGATCTGCATGAATCGTGCAGCTTATGACATCAATATCAAGCTTTTGAAAAGAAGATTATTCTGTTTTCTAATCTGAACATAAGAAAAATCGCGTAAATAGGGGACTCTTTGGCAAGTATAACAGAAAATCAGCTTATGGAGAACTATATAACATACATATGGCACTATACATGTTTAGCTTATGCATCATAAGTCATTTTTCCGTGATATAGAATGAAACGCGAGTTCAACATACATATGAGAAATTACCTCTACACGGCCTTTTCGCGTTGCAATATGCAGAGCAGTATTACCCTTTCCATCAATAATTGTAGCCAAAGCAGGATCTGCTTGAATAAGCTGATTAACCACATCAACACTTTGGCCTTTGACAGCCATATGAAGAGCTGTTTGTCCCTTTTTGTCTCTCCAATTTAGAATCCCTTCTTCTTTGCTTAAAAGTGCCTTCACAACTGCAACATGTCCATTTCTTGCTGAAGAATGAAGCGCCGTCTTCCCATTGTTCTTCGGTATTGTGGCTAAACTGCTGTTAGTCTCCAAGAGGAGATTGACAACCTCAATGTGGCCTTGTGCTGCAGCAGTGTGCAATGCTGTTGAATTTGACTGATCAAATGTAACTGACAGCTGAGGAAATGCCTCCAATAGTACCTTCACCATTTCTGCAACAACAAACAAAAAAAAAAAAATCCAACCTTTTTAGTATCTTGATCAAACATCATTACAACTACTACTATACCTCAGTCCTAAACAAGTTTGGGTCCTAAACATCATCTCGTATTCGATCTTGACCTAAATGGAGCTCTAACGTGAAGTGTAACGGGTGGTAATTTTAAGCCATAGGTAAATATAGAGGGGTAAATTTGGACCTTTTTCTCAAAGTATTTTGACACATGCGTAATCCACCCAATCTACACCGGAGCTAGCTCCATTTGAATCAAAGACAAATACGAGACGATTTGTTGACAGCAAGGGTACGAATGACCCCAAAGCATAACAAAAGATAAAATTAAGATATTTCGGGTAACAGAGAGACTGAGGGAGCTTCCAATATCCTATGGTTTTTTCCCCTCAATATAAGAAATTTCACAAGTTCATAGATGACAACAGCACATGGAAAAACAAAGAAGATAAATAATATTCTATTGGTATCTGATATCTCGCACCGGCTTGAATATCCAATCACTCTGCTCTCACAGAGACTTAAATAGATGAAAAGAAATCAACTAGCGTTTTTTTTTTACTCTATTGGGATTTGAAGCCTTGTTTTCCACAGTTTTCACTTATATCATTAACCATTCGGCCACACTCTTTGGATTCTTATGATAAATTCCACAAGTTTATAGATTACTCTATTGGGATTTGTTTTCCACAGTTTTCAATTATATCATTAATCATTCGGCCACACTCTTTGGACTCTTACGAGAAATTTCATAAGTTCATAGATTTCAGGATAATGGAAAACCATAACAACAACAACAACCATTACAACGCCTCAATTCCAAACAAGTTGGGATCGGCGAAGGACAACAAAGATAATAAATACTTACCAAAATCACCCTGTTTAGCAGCAACATGAAATGCATCATATCCATTTCTAGCTTTAATACTAGCTGAACCAATATCATAGTATTTGATCAACTCCTTCACTAAAACCAAATCACCAGATTCAGCAGCAACATAAAGAGCATTTTCACCAGATTGGTTCTGTTTGGACAATAATTCAACCAATTCTCCTTCTCCACAACATCCATTAATGATCTCTAGAGCCAATTCAAGATTCCCACTTCTTACAACTGAATGGATTTGTGTGTCCCCTCTTTTCCCTGTTAGCTGTTTAGTCATCTTTTTCACTGAAACATTTTGCTGCCCAACAGAGGAATCCATTATTTACTTTCAGCCTGAAATTTCAAACAGTTCTTTAAAGGTTTCCCCTTTTTATTGTTATCTAAGTCTTTGAAGTCAACAAAGGTTGTGGTGGGGGTACTAATTACTAGTTCTATCTTTAATTAGATCTCGAATTCGAGTCATGTGTATATAATAGCATTTTTTAGAGAGCGATTTACCTTAATGTGGGATTTTTACACGCAAATTCAAATTAATCAATTTCAATGGATATCAAACATCGAGTGGGAAATCAAAAAAAAGTAAGTGCTCTAGTTTTTTATTCCTTCCGTCTCAATTTTTAATTGGTTCCAGAAAGATCTATAATTAGAAATAATTTAATTAGAAAATGCAGCCCGATGCACTAACCTCCTGCTATGCACTGGATCTGGAAAAGGTTCAGACCACAAAGATCTATTGTACGTAACCACACAAATAACTAATATTTGCTTTAGACCACAAACTTCAAATGTCATTATTTTTTTTTTAAACTTTGCGTCAACTCAAATAGTGCTACATAAAATTGAGATAGAAAAAGTATTTATTTATGACATGGCCAAAATACACCTTCTTCCACTTACTTTTTTCAAAGAGAGAGTTAATCTCAATATAAAATTGAATGCAAATACTGAATTTAATCGAATTTCAATATAATTTTTGATAAGAAACTAAAAAGTAAGTGCTCTAATTTTTTACTTATCCATGACATGGCCAAACTACATCTTTTTTTTTTTACACTAACAATGGATTTTATATAATGGCCACTAGTTATTATTATCTTTTATTTTTGGCCAAGTTGGTCCACACGCTTGGTCCATCATTCAGAAAAATACAATGACTTTCAATTAGGAAAGAGAAATAAAGTCAACTCAATTCTAGAAAGCAATCAATGATTTGTTTCAAATTAAATGAAAAACATAATGGTGGGGTCAGTTCTTGAAAATGAAAAATTAAAAAATTAAAAAAAATCTGATGTATTTCTTTTTCTTTATAGTATTGACATAATTTGCATAGTATCTTTGCGTTTGATTGATGGGATAAGAAATTAATATTTTAATAAATTAAGATGTAGAAATGGGTAGTTGAAGAAATGATCAATAAAGAATTTGGCCAGAAAGATACTTTTTTCATTTATTATTTGATTTGACAAATTTTTTAAGATAAAATGTACGTGATATTTTAGATGAATCTCATATTAGAATATAAAAAAAAAAGTAAAAAAAAAGTTATAACACATATTTCATGTTTATATGATATGCATGCTTTGAGACTTGATGTAATGTAATTCGAAATATAAATTTATAAAAATTTAAGTTTAAAATAAATAATACATATCATGAACTTGAGTCACGATCAATATGGTCGGAGGAAATAAATATTTGACAAAAGAAACCAAATTAACCATGGGCCTACTTTACTTTAAAGTCTTTTTTTCAAGTGTGAACAAGTTTTTGACTATTTCTTACTAATTTCTGTTGGAAAGTGACTTTCAAATATAGAAAAGATTTATGTATTTTTTGAAAATGGGTTTTCAAGGAAAAATTACTTGATCAAGTAAATATATGATTCGTTTTTATTTAAAATAGCAAGTGTTTATAAAAATTATAGTACATAATGAAAGTTTGATTTTTATTTATTTCACTTCGTATTTACTCGCTTAAAATTATATTGATTTTCTATCTATTTGTTCGCTTCGATACAAAGCGAACAAATTCAACAAACACCAAAGTAATTTAATATATTGATACAAAATAAATTAATACACTAAATTACTCCTTCCATTCTATTTTAATTGCTAGGGCGAAAATTAATAATAACTATAAAATATTTAATATTCAAAAATTAAATATTATTATTTTTTTTATTTTTTTTATTTTTTTTATTTTTTTTATTTTTTTTATGTTTTTTCTTTTTTTTCAAGATATTTGTTAGTTTCAAAATTCAACAGATAGTGTATATTTTTCAGACCTATCTTGTCTTAAAGTCATTTTAAAATGTGAAAAAAAAATTATTATTGTATGTTTTTGTCACGCCCGCCTTGGGGGTATAGTGACACACAGTGCCCCTAGTAGGACACAGATGATAGCTGGTGGCTAAAGCACTCTGATTTTGGCTAGCTCTATCTCGATTCTGGAAACAACGGGCTATATAACGGACAGCCAAATACATTTTCCGTGGCTTAGAAACATAATACACCTGCATATGATTTATTCTTGGGAGGCCATACTTATAAAGGGGAACTATACGGGCCGACAAGGCCACCATATTGTCTAGTCATACGTGACTCGACAAAAGAATCTTTTGGATATCTACGTGGCCAGGCAAGGTCGCACTGCCCTATCAGTTGCCATTTCGGCTAACCACAAATCGAAATGTAAACAACTAAGCAAGCATACTGACCTCCCGGCCGTACTGACTAACGCGGGAAGGTGTATATATACAATGCGCAAGCCTCTACGATGCGATAAAATGATCGGACGGGGCCGACCTGCCCATCTTATTACAATAAAAGAAAATAAACTACACCTACGAATATCAAGCTCAGGACAGTAGGAGGCGGTGACTCTATAGCCCAGGCCGGAATCACGAGGGATCGCCTCCATGCGTCTATGAGTACCTACGAAAAGTAATGCGATTGCCCCGGCTGGCGTCGGTACCACTTGTGCGAGTATGCAAAGCTCAGCTGAATACAAGCCGAAAAATAACAACATAACTTGGCAATTCGAATAGCGAGGAAATAGCTGAATCTGTAGAGCGATATAAGTGGATCAGGACTTCTGTTTTGTCTTGATAGGCGAGGGGCATGTCGTCGTGGCGATGCACTGTATTAAATATATAACAAATACATATATATATATAGCAAGCAGAACCAATACCAACCCCCATAAATAGGATGGTGCCAACTTCCAAGCAAACAATCTATATACCCCTACACGGGTCAAAACCGGTAAAAAATAAGTCACTCCACTCACTACGGCTCTGACTCTGCTAGGTCCCACAGGTCTCAGGCTCGGGCTATATTACTCCGTATAAATAAGCTGTGTCTAAGTCCGGAGGACCTCTTTTATCTTCTGTCTATGCTTTATGCTTGTATATATGTCATTCCACACAGGCGCGTGCGATGGTGGGTGATGCTTTGTATCTTGTCGGCCCGATATGGGGAAAGCCGTCCATGCCCGTCCCCTGCGGGGACGGCATGCCCTCCTTGGAGTGATGTATACCACCCGCTTAGGGGGGGACCACGATTACCAACCCGGGCGGCGAAGTCAAAGGTGCCCTCACGACACAATCAAATCTCAACAATCCAATAATCACATATAGATAGCAACGTGTTGTGAAAAATACTATAAATACGATTTCTTATTACGAACTCTTTTGTGTCATGCTTTGATTCTCATATTACTTTATCTTTGAATGCGAGATCTTTATCATTGCGCCAAGCTGTCTGTAGCCAAGATACTATGTGTGTGGCTAATCGTAGCCAAGATATCATTGTCTGTATGGCTATCTTTGTATGAGTTACTATCTGTCTGATTTACTTTATTAACTTTTATTACGATTATATATCATATTATTCTAAAAACATGCTTGCTAAATACATACTTGGGCTATCTTGATCGAAATGATAACTCACCATTTATGGCGCGCTTTACTAACTTTCGGACTAAATATGATATAACAACGCAAAAACCCGAGGTTTCTTTAAAATCACATAAAAAAATTATTCAACTCAGAATTCTATTCTGAGGTTCTTTGTATTATAATAAAGCTTAAATTACTAACTATTTGGGGAAGCTGGCTTTACATACGTTAACCTCGGGTTATCCGACTAATGGACGGCCGGTCGTACTTTCCGGCTATTTCTCCCCATTTGCATTCATATATGTCAATTAGAACCAAATACACCAATATTCTGGCGTCCTTTAGTATATATATAGACCAAAATTTGGCTTATCGAAAGACGATCGAAAACTTGCAATTTCGAAGTCGAAGGGAGAAATATTTGCACTTTACAGATAGGAGCATGTTGACACTAATTTCGAGCAATTCCACTTACCTTAGCTCGGTAGCACGACGCGATTTGTCGACGAATTTCGCGAAACTAAATCAGGAGGAATGCTCCCTTTCTTGCTAAATACCTCGGTATACGAGGTAAATTTGAATTTGGACTAGTTGTGGCGTAATCAGTGATAATTTATCAAAACCCCTCACACGCTCTGTTTCGCAGCTTCTCACGGATATTATTTGATATCTAATGACTTTAAGCCGAAGTGGTAGGCTTATATATAATTGGGACTTATAAATCGCATTTAGGGAATTATAATTGGGCTTTTAGGGAATACGATTTTATAAGTCGCATTTAGAGAATGCGTTATAAGTCTGGAATGCAATTACAAGTCTTGTTTGCCTTGTGATGCACCGACTTGGCGCATGGATTTTCCCCGGGCCTTTTTCTAGCATGTATGACATTCAAAAGTTCTTAACCAACATGCGAATAAGCCAACTACATGTCAAGAATTTACGTCTTTATTTTTAATAAATTAATAGGATTATATTAATTTTTTTAATTTTTTTAATTTTTTTAATTTTTTTAATAAATAATATAAATTTTATTCTAATCATTAAAATAAAACAGAAGAAATATTAATTAAACTTTAAAGTACCACTATTTATAAATTTCATCATTTATGATTGGTTTACTTTTTAGAAAGAGACAGCAAACACTAATGGTCAGAATATTAATGCATATAATAGTGAGTCAAGCCCGCCAATGTTTAAGGGCCCCTCATGGTTCTTCTATATTTTACACTAATTATGGCACAAATTAGTACTATTTTATATTATTTTTCGTTTTTATTATTTACTGTATTAAAAATAAGTATTTATTTTATTTATTCAGTTATCACTTAGTTTTTAGTTTTACTTTTAGGAAAAATAGTTAAAATATTCCTTTACTTTAATATATTATGCTTTCCGATTATCTTATAAGGTCAAATATACTTCGCCGTTAATAAAATAAATAAAATTACCCCTCATTTGGATGGAATCCCTCAATTGACTTAAAATACCTAAATTTCCAATTAATTATCTCGTTTTTTTAAATCGAACCCGACCCATAAACTAAATAAACTTATTAGGATTTAATTATTCAAACAAAATAAATTTTCAAATTATTCAAAGAAAAAGCATTAAAAAAAAAGGAGTTAGTCATACAACTATTTCTCTCAAAAATATTGGAAACAAACAAAATAGAAATCAAATATTTAAGTTATAGGTGATGAATAATTGGATTTAACAATTATTTTCGGGGGAGAGAGAAAAGGCTCTAAAGAGTTTTTCATCATAATTGAGTGAATTAAAAGAGGAAAATTTGAGTTTTACACAAATAAATGGTAAAATTCACAAGACCAAAAATTAAAATAGTAGAAAGTAAAGAAAAAGACTAAAAATGATGAATCAAATGTAATATAAAAGTACGGGAATTAACATCAAAAACATAATATGAAAAGACTCAAGAATTAATTAACATATAATTATTTAGAGATTAAAACACGTTAAAACTATTATAATTACAAATGATCTAATCTTTAATTGGGTTTTAATGCAAACTTATTTTGCTATTATTTAGAAAAAAATGGTATTTATATTCATAATCAATGACAAAGAAAATTAAAAAGTTAAGGAAAATCATTAAAAGTTGAAAAACATGGTTTCACGATGTAGAAGTATGTCACGTCTTGATCACAAGACCGGAGGTATATAATATAGATGAACGTTTAAATTCTAATTAGTACCATATGCATCATGCATTAAATTTCAAAAATAATTATAATTAATTTTATAGAAGAGCAGTTATTGGAGTTTCATATTAAATGCCAAAATTTGAAAAGAAACTCAGCTTGTCATGCTCAATATTTATAAATATTCTAGATTTTATATTAGACATTGTCTTCTCAAATTTCATAGGCTTCAAACTAAAAGATACAAAATTCAAGTAATAAATGAGATCAAAGGGAAAAAATGAAAAGATAATTAATTTGGGATGTTTATTTACATTTCTACACAAAAGTTATAGAATTGGTGTTTAATTGAAGGGCAAAAGCGTCATTTTAACTTATGATGTTTATTTTTGGTCTTTTAATTTTATACTTTGGGTCTTATATATATATAATTTATTAAAGTTAAATTTTACTATTTTGTACAAAATTATTAATAGCAGTGATGTTTAAGTAAAGTTGAAATGGTCATTTATTGTATTTAATGGACATTTGATAATTCAACTTTTCAACTAGGGGCTTCTCACTCATATAATAATATGATATTCCTCACACACACACTTCATGTTTAACATATTTTTATTCTATCTATAGAGAAATGAAATGTTGCGATAGTAAATATTTAGATTTTAAATATTACAATATAAAGAAATAAAAATAAGTGGAGTAGTAAATTTTGAGACATTTAGATTTTTACAATAAAATAAAAATAAGGCACAAGTGAGTAGTAATTGACACATTTATTTTGTATAATAATAAAAATGAAAATAGAAATGTGAGAGAAAATTATCAAAAAAATGAGAAAAAGATAAATACAAATCTTATATATATATAAAACAAAGAAATGCAATCATTAAATTCAAATAATTATAAATTCATAATTTTATATATATATATTTAGATGTGTTATACTAAAAAAAAATAATTTAAAGAAATTATTCTTTTAACTCATGATTATATTTTTTTCTTAGAGTATGTTAAAATATGCTATGTTTAGACTCTCTATACATTATGATAACAATTAATGACAACAATAATTTAAATAAATGAGTTAATAAAATAATTTTAAAAGAAAAAATAGTCAAAAAAATCACAAAGAAAAATATAAATGGGAGCCTTGAAGCATGCCCATCAGCATGCCTCTAAGTCTCCTATATACCTATATATATATTGATTAGGTGTTTTTTTTTTTCTTCATATACATAGATTGCAATCTAATAAGCTTTTCAATTTTAGGAATTTGAAAATCTATTTTTTATCATCTTGAACTTATCTTTGTTTTTTGAATTAAGCTTCCGATCAATTTAGTTGTTATAGATGGTGTAAGGATTAATGACCGACACTACATTAAAAACAAAATTTTGATCAAAGCTCTCAAATATGTCTCGAAGTCATTTTAGGGTCGATTTTCGATTTCAATTCGATTGATTTACAAAATTTGACTCTTTACCCTAATGTCTAAATTCGAAGGGTCATTAACATAATAATCATATGTACAAATAAAGACATTGAGATAAAACATAATAGGAAAATAGTATCAAAGCTAATACAATCATATTTATCAAAATATCCATCAAAATATTGACTTCTCAAAAAATTTGTTGCACATGTGGCCCTCCAAGAACTGCATTTAGCTAGGATACATGAATATTTATCATTTACTCCATGAGTATAGTGCATGGGGTGAATTGGATTGGAGCATGGCATCGTCGATAGGTTTAAGATAGTCTTTTGAGATGATTGAAATAAAATTAAAGGATTTCCGAAGGTTCTCTCTAATGATGAAGGAAAATTCACCTCGTGCATGATAAAAATGAAAGTATGGCCCATAGTGATGTGGCATAATAGACAAGCAGAGGAGAAGAATGTCAAAGTGCTCAGGGGCACGGGCGATCTCACACGGATCTAGGCCGAGGTAAAAATATATATTGGTTGGCACGTTCGGACTAGACCCATGACCTGAGAATACAATTTAGAGCTCTTTGGTGTTCCCCTATTGGCTTAGGCCCTAATTCTATAGCTATAAATGGTAACCATATAACTTTTATAAAAGTTCGAGACTCTATTCTCTCTAAAAGCAAATATATTGGGCAATACACTATTTTCTTGGGCTCAACCTTTTCTTATCTTGTTTTGAACTTGATTAAGTTATCTTGAAATTTGGAGGCTAAGATCTCGGGCACGCTCGCGGTTGCTTAATTCTGGGAATATGCCCTAGATTTATTCTTTTTATTATTCATTGTTATGTTATGTTCTAGTCATTTCGCATCACTAGTTAATAACTACTTGCTAGTAAATCGAATTTAAAATAGAGTTGAATCATACACGTGTTTGTGATCCCCTATAAATTCAACTATACGATTTCAAGATTAACACATAGATATTTTTATATATATAATTTGTGACATTAGACTAATTTACAAGTATTTCAATTAATTTCACAAAATATTTGCGACCTCCGCCATCAACGTAGAACATATATACTACCTAGGAGTCAAAGATGTGGTGTTCAATTCTGTTGAGCCAATTGCACTCCATGTAACAAAGTAAGCAATTCCACTTGGATAATGAAAGAGTGGAGTTTCCATAAAGATCATATACATTTCTCCTTTTACAGAGATATTATCATAAGCACCATTAACATTAAGCTTGGTACATAATTATCTTTTTGTTAAAAATATTCATAACTCTATTAATCTAAATGTTATTAAAGAAAAATTTTGAGTTTTCTATCTAAACTACTCAGAATCTGATCAAATCTACGTTATAACGGTCATTCGTTGTAATAGTATCTCTTATAACAACCTTATTTTTCTCGAACTAACTTTTCGTGTTATATTTCTTACCCTTAATAGCATTCTACGTATAACAACGGTGACATTCAGTATAGCGGTACATTCTTTTTGTAAAATTACGCTCTACTTATAGTCATACTTAAATATTGGCTGTAAATGTTGTCCCGTAAGAAATATATTATGTATAAAAATAAATGTTAAAATAAAAAAAAAAAACGACAAACTGAATCAATTTTTTTTAAGAAAACGATTTTTTTTATTTAAAATCAAATTATATTAAAATTTTTTTAATTTTTTTAATTTTTTTAATTTTTTTAATTTTTTTAATTTTTTTAATTTTTTTATTTTTTCATTTTTTGGTTGTTTTTTGTTTGTTTGGTTAAATTGGTTAATAAAAACGTTCATTCTTATTGGTAACACAAAATCAATAAATTAGATTTTGCGTACTTTGTTTATAACAGCTTAAATGAGATATAAATTTCAATTGCCAGTATGTGTGTATGTATAATAGCACCTCACTATAATAGCCATAAAAATATAAAAAAATTCAAAAATACGGCCCTTATAGTGAGGTTTGACTATGTTTACTTTTTGAATTATCGTAAATGTTAAATCAAAATGCCACCCATCATCAGTTCTTTATTTTTCTTAAAATATCACCATGGTTAAAAAAATAATTAATTATTGAAAAATGAAAAAATAAAAAAATTAAAAAAATTAAAAAAATTAAAAAAATTAAAAAAATTATTAAACTAGAATTGTGGGCTCCTCAATTAGAGAAATCCCTCCAAAAATAGGCGTATGCCACTTGTTACAACGTGCACACGGTATTCTTTAGTAAAAGGCGAAAGAATAGTTCGCTTTGTGCTCACTGCGTGGCTGCGTGATTTTTCTAGAGCGAGCACGAGCTCTTTATATAATACTCGCAGCTGCTCCCTTCATTAGCTATATTTTGATGTGGTACTTTTATAAACCACCACACTTGGTAGGTTTAATTTTTCAATATATATGGGCTTTGTTGGGTCGAGTACAACAACCCTGTCAACATTTGCTCAATTCCACTGCCCTTTGTTATTCTTCGCGATAGTTCAGGCTTGTGAAGGACGTTTCATAAAGTATATGTTGTTACGATAATTATTAGATGGTTTTGAAAATAAGATTTTAAGCTTCACAGTAGTCATTATAAGGGCTAAGACCAATTTTTTAAACACGAGTATTGAGATTCTATACTTGTCAATATTTTGCTGACACCAATAAATTAGACATTGTGTACTTTTTTGTTCTGTGGGAAAAATGTTATTTCAAGCACGTGGCGAAGGCAAAAATGGCGCCACATGTCATCGAAGATATTAAGGAAGGCAAGATAAGTCAACTAAGGGAAAGTAAATAAGGTCTCGCTGGATGAATTTGGAATCTTCCTTGGGGATTAGAAAAGTTGATTAAGAATAACTGTGGAGGGATTGCCTGTGAATAAGGCGGTGAATCCGGATTGATATCAGCAACTTAGACTCAGAAGACATGATGAAAAAGACAACAACATATATGCAAGACCGTAAAATAAATCAACTAGCGACTAATTGATAGCTTTGCAATGACTGGTACAATATGATTATCGTTAATATGCCATCTTTTAACGGATAGCATGAATAAATCATTTAAAGTTGATAACATATATGAGTTTTTTTCCTTTATATTAAGCCTTTCGATACAATAGCTCAAAGACAGTGTAACCTAGAAAGTCCAAACAATGTGATTGAATATTAAATGAAAAATATTTATTTAAATTAAACTCCAAATATTATTTGAAACATTCTTATCTTATTTAGTAAGTTCCGAATATCCATATATTAAGAAAAATGGAAGAAAAGTATTTTGATTAATCAGCTGAATCTACTCTTTTTCGTTTGTGTATCCACCTGTAATTTGATCTACGGCAAGGATAGAATCTTTGGGGGTGTGATTTTGTGCTGCAAAAATAGTGTCGGCAGGTTGTCAGTTTCAAGAAAAGTGACAATTTAATGCAAAAAAGTTTCAATCTTTTTGGCGTTAAACATCATAAATTCAACAGCAGTAAGTAGTAGTGGTAGTGCAATTAATCAAGACTCACATAAATGGTAACAACCATGGCCGTTATCTCACAGGAAACAGCACCATCAACAAGTGCCCCCATTTCCTGTACCTACAAGACCCACAGAATATAAGAACAAACCCAGAATACAGTACCCAGAGGGTTTGGCTTTGCCTTTCTATGCTCATGTTGACTCCAGCTTAGGGTCTTGCTGGTCAAGCTGAGGGTTTGGTGGTTTCTCCATTGGTGGCCGTGATGGTCTATTTATCAAGTTGTTAATCTCAATGGTTAGTTTAATTTGATTTTTGTCTTTGTGTCTGGCTTGGATTGTCTTTGTTGCTTTAGTAATTTATTTATGGGGTTGAAATTGTTTGTTGTAGTGTGTTATGCTATGCTTTGACCTTAAACGGAATGGCGAGGATTCATATAGGTGATTTCAAACTTGTTTTCGACTTAGGCATAGTTCTTCTTGTTGTTGCAAGTTACACTATGATTGGCGTTAAATGGAATAGTGATGATTCTTTAGCTTGTTTGGTGCTGGGTATGCTGTTGTTGTTGGTTTTCACTTTGCTTGACCTTAAATGGAATAATGAGGATTTATATAGCTGACTCTAACTTGATTGAGATTGAGGCATAATTGTTGTTGTTGTTGTTGTTGTTGTAAGTTACGGTATGCTTGGCATTAAATGGAATAGTGATGATTTATATAGCTGAGCTGAATTGTTGTAAGTTACACTATGCTTGACCTTAAATGGAATAGTGAGGATTCATATAGCTGACCCCAACTTGGTTGGAATTGATGCATAGTTGTTGTAAGTTATACTATGCTATCTTGAGTTGGGAAGGACAAGTTTTTTCTTGCTTAATCAAAAATACAACGGAAAGTATTTGATTTTGGATTTTTGATGTTGTTCTTAAGTAGTTTGGCTGGTTGAGAAGATCTTTGAATTGGTTTTGGCTAACAAGGACTTTCCTTTTCTTAGGATTATGCAGCCTTAATAAAAACTTTAATTGATCAACGTCAATGGTGTGACCTAGTGGTCAATGAAATGGGTTGAGAATTATGAGGTCTTGGGTTCAAACTCCGGTAGAACAAAAAATACAAGGTGATTTCTTCCCTATGGAATTGAGTGGGTGTGCGCAAGGCGGCCAGGACACCACGGTTATTAAGAAAGCAAAAACTTCAATTGATCAATCAATTATATATGTCTGAATCCTACAGTACTTCTAATTGGCTATTAGAATCTCTATCACCATTTGGCTCTATTCATGTCTGATTCAATGTGCTAAAGAATTTCCTTTTAAGGCAAATCGGGTGACTCTATATCACTTTGCCAGGAAAGTTGTTTAATCTGAACTGTTGGCATCGTCTATATGGACCATTGTCTTTTATTGTGTTTCTTCTTAGCTAAATATGCATTGAATTTGAAGAAGTAGCTAAGTTTGCAATGAACCAATGTAGATTCATTTGAGGCAACGCGTCCGTTTGGATTTATTTCATGCTCCTTTTTCACCGTCCAATCGTCATATTGTCATACTTACGAACTGGTGAATATGCACAAAAGTCATATAAGTCTCTGAGATAAGTTTAATTATAACTTTAATTACGTATGTCTTATTATTGGACAAAATTCATATCTTACCTTTCTTTTGCTACATAAGTTTCCCATCTGTGATACTGTCTGAATAGGTTGTACTCTAGGTTGGATGTTTGTGTAGCTGGGCTCACTATCATCATTAAGCATTAGTGAATTTTATTTGAAGATCATCACAAGTTGCAAATCACACCATTGGCAAGTTTGCGATGCTCCTTCATTCTACTTGATACCCTGTCACTGTTAACTAATATCACTATCCTTGCACATGTGCAGTCAAAGCCAAGTGAATTTCTTATTTCTTACCTGTCACTCTTATAACAGTTTAGAAAAATAGATAATGGATATGTATTAAGGCTTTTGGCTTTCCCTTTTTTCAGTATGGTGTGTATTGGGATGGTAATTCTTTTCTGCAAAGCCAGCTAATGTCGACCTCCACCTCCTTCCTGCTTTTTGCTCTGGCTTTTTATCTATCATCTTTCCTGTCCCACATCTTTCTCTTCCTGCCAACCCCCTGTAACTACTGTTGTGCCACTTGTCACAAAAAATTCATTACATTTAAGACAAATTTCAAACAAATTGGTTTAGGTAGAAGATCTCTCAAGAATTGACAAGTTTCTAGAACATAGAGGGTGGAAGCAATGGTGTAAGATGATCTAATAGCATAGTGGGATGAGGAGGGAATGGAGTTCCTCTTTCCCCCAGGGAAGGGAGGTGGTACCGGGGGCCGAGCAAGGTCAGAGGAAGCATTGACATTGCATTTGTTTTGAATTTAACTTACATAAGGTGCAAGCTAGGATTTCCTTTTAAGGTTTATTAAGGGAGTGAGATAAAATGTAATAGGTTCGGACGGATAAGATAACAGGTTGTAGCATTCTCGCTGGTGGATTTATAGTGGTGTGACTATCTTGGATTGTTCGTAGTCTTTGATAATACTATAGGACTTATCTTTCGCATATCATTGTAGATGACGGGCCAGGATCACTTCGAGATGGATGTCGTAAAAAAGAACCTCTATGGATCGTCTTTGAAGTTTCAGGGACCATTGAGCTTCGTTCTTATTTGAGTGTGTCATCTTACAAAACTATTGACGGACGAGGCCAAAAAATCAAACTCACAGGAAAGGTTTGGTTGAAAGAATGTGAACATGTGATCATCTGCAATCTAGAGTTTGAGAGGTAGAGGACCTGATGCTGATGGCATTCAGATTCGCAAACCAAAGTCGAGGCATATTTGGATAGATCGTTGTAGCCTTAGCGACTATGACGATGGTTTAATTGATATCACAAGAGAGAGCACAGATATTACTGTTTCTAGGTCAGTTGAACCAGCTTTATCAGATATCTTTGTTATGACATCTTTTTTTTTTTTTTTTAAATCTTGAACTTTGTTCTTGCAACCAGGTGTCACTTTTCAAAGCATGATAAAACAATGCTTATTGGGGCAGATCCTTCTAATTGTGGTGACAGATGTATAAGGGTCACCATTCACCATTGTTTTTTTGATGGAACTAGACAGCGGCATCCTCGTGTTAGGTTTGGCAAAGTACATTTGTACAATAACTACACCAGGAATTGGGGAATTTATGCTGTTTGCGCAAGTGTAGAATCACAGGTAGTACTGCTTTTAGCAACTTTTCCTCCCTCCACCCCCTCTCTCTCCCTCCTTTTTGAAGGGTGGGAAAATAGGGGTTTTAAATTCAGTAATATTTTGGCCATGCTGTTGTTGTTGATAACTTAAATATCTCTTGTCAGATATATTCCCAATGCAATATATATGAAGCTGGACAAAAAAAGGTGGCCTTTAAATATCTCACAGAAAAGGTAAAAAACCATGTGATAATCATCTACTGTTTTCTTTTAAGCAAAGATTTTCCAACTCATTCTCTTGCACAGCAGCTTGGATTGCACAGTAGATGTGAGCAGTCTTAACCTTTAAACTTGATGTGTCCAAAAAGTTAAGCAGAATTTTTTTTTTATCCCTCTTCCTGAAGTCCTAACTGTCTTAATGCCGTGGTACAAACTTATGTGTAAGCAGTTTTTTGCTTTAATACTCTTTTCGCCTTCATGAGCATAGGGCCTAAAAAAGGAAAATGACTATGAAAATCAGAATGGAATGACATTGTCTTTACTGTCATGGGGAAAATTCAAGGATGCAGCATAATCTTCAATTCTTTTCTTCTATTTAACCATTTCTTGCTTCCCCCACGTTATTGGAATGTTGCAATGTCCTTATTAGGGAGATGTGCTATATAAACCCTCTAACTATTTCTTTTGTGGCAACTCCCCACTTAAGCAAATTTCTGTGGCACTTAAATCCATTGATTCTGCGAAAATAGTAGCAAGTTGCCCTTTTCTCTTAAATTATCAGCAGCTCAAAATAAAGCATCCATGCTATTGCACAGTTTATCTTTATAAAAGTTAAACTCCAAAACTGCAAATTAAATTTTTTAGTCTATAATTTAATCAATAATTAAGTTATATGTAACTCTGATTCTTGAGTTGCAAAGTATACCCAGTGGTGCTAATCCTTGATAAGAAAAGTATTACAGTAGGTTGATGACCAGTTAAAGCCATGTTACTATGAGGAATCCTCAGAAGTATCAGACATGAATAGATCAGATTGAATATTCTTATTCATTTATGATCCCAACGAACTTGGATTGAAGCAAAGTTGGTTGATTAATCAATTAAGTTGTAAACATATGCGATTCTTGAATTGCTTATTCAAAGGGTATGGTTGGAAGATCAAAAGACAGCTCTACAAATTAAGAGCTGTCTTTGAAGAAGGAAAGAAATTGATAAGCTTCTCATTTCTTGAACTCTCTCACTTCCACTTTCTGTACTTCTTTTAGGATAAGCAAGCAGATTTTATAGATGCCAGCAGCAATAAGGAGCTGCTATTTTTAAGGAATTATTTTACACCAAAAGCTAGCCAAAATACATTTGTACTTACGCCTTGTGATAATCTCAAATTTGCCTTCATTAAGTCTTTTACGATGCGTACCCTCTATACTTCCCGACAGACCCCTTTCTTAGTTCCTTGTCTTCACCTAAATTCCATCTCTCTTGTCCTATGCTTTCATGGGTAACAGGCTTCTCTTATTTTATGTGGTGGATGCTACAGGGGATGGGAGGTTCTCCTTTTCTCTTGGAATTGGTCTTCACATTAATCTGCATTTTGTTCCTTCAAAATGCTTGTGATTGCTCCTTTAGTCAGAGTCCCTCAGAGAACTTTTTTGACTGGTGTGGCTTACTTGGTAGGGAGTAGTTATAGTAAGGAAGAAAGAAAGAACAAAAAGAGATCAATGGTGGTGTTTGGGGATGGGCTTCTGCTGAGGCAAGAAGAGTAGAGAAAGAGGAAAAAGGAGAAAAGTAGTAACTGATCTTAGGAAAGGGTTTTAAGGGACGAGGAGAAGAACTACTTGGAGATGGTGGTGCTCTGCGCCTATGAGAAAATGGACCTTGACCTAATTCAAAAGAGAGGTAGAAATTGGCCAGACCATTTAAGGAGACCATTTCTCATTCCACAGCTAATGTGGGACTTCTAACAATCCCTGCACGCAGTGCATTCGAACTTGGACATAATATGGAGGTCAATATCGCCGGATAAACCAAGAATTGAGATGCAATGCTCTGGTACCATATGCAGAAATGGATCTAACTCAACCTCAAAATTTAGCTCAAGAGAGTGAGATTGCAAGACCATATAAGGAGACCAATTTCCTATTCACGACCGATGTGGGACTTCTAATGGAAGGACAAGGAAAGGAAAAATAGGAAATTCCTAGACAATGAAAGGAAACATAGGAATTCCCAAGAAAAGAAAAGGTAGGAAACTTAAGGTCCGCTTTCAATATATGGCTACACCGCTTTTTGGTGGTTGTCCAGTCTTTATCAGCCAGTTGTATCGAACACCCTTAAGGTCCTTATTAGGGGCCTAGGTGTTTCATATTTGTCTCAAAATTATTAATGAAAGCGGAAGTCGTTTGAGGAAAGCTCACGACGTATTTTGTGTCTCCTCTAAATGACGACTGATTGATGTTTGAAATCTACTTTGCTTTATGTACACCATTTGTTATATTGCTAATATAATGATCTATTTGAGTTCAAATAGTCTCTTTCACTACCTAACTGGCTTTTATTTCTTTCATCCTACTACAGGCAGCTGACAAGGAGGAAGCATGTACTGGTAGCATTAAAATCTAGAAGATGACTTGTTTGTCCTCGCAATGGAACTCAGGCTGGTTTTTTATTGTCACTTGCAGCGAAAATAACGTCTTCTCAATCCATTCGGAGTTC
Organism: Datura stramonium; assembly: GCA_018107945.1. Classification (NCBI taxonomy): domain Eukaryota; kingdom Viridiplantae; phylum Streptophyta; class Magnoliopsida; order Solanales; family Solanaceae; genus Datura; species Datura stramonium. The sequence continues at coordinate 154,065 of JACEIK010003020.1, forward strand.
TCGAACCTGAGACTGTTGAAGCATCAGTGATGATCTCAAACTTTCCTCTTCAACATTGTACAGGATGGCAGTGTATCCCCCGGCCAAATTGATCAGCCCCCCGTCTCCAGCTGTTTAGAATTGCGTAAATGAATCAGAGGCGATTTGTTTTTAAATGTGTGCGTGCATATACTACTACAGTGTCATTTATCGTCTGGCCCCATTGCGCTATCTCCTGTCTTGCTTTATCGTCTGTCATTGCTGCCATTATATCTATGTGTTATGTTAACATAAACTGCAGTTTAGTGAAGTAAACTGGGGCATTCTAAACCCAGAAATTCCCTAGATTTGTCATGCTTGCAGCCTCTTTTGAGGAATTATTTGCATACAAACCAATTTGTTTACTCATCAACCTAAACCTTTGGGTTACCCGATACTTGTGCTGGTAGATGCGGATATAAGACCGCAACTTATGGGTTCATCCAAATCTTGTAGCTTTTGTTCGGACCTCATACGTGTTAAAAGTTATGACAACAATAACATATCCGATGAAATTCCACAAGTGGGGTGTGAGAAAGATAGAATGCACTTAAATTTATCCCTACCTCGTGGAGGTAGAGAGACTGTTTTCAAAGGATCCTTGATTTAAGTGCAGCAAATCAAAGTAGTTATGAAAAGGAAAAGCGACAATGAAGAAAAATGACAACAAAGAGAAAGGAAAGCAATGCAGGAACATTCAGAAAATGAACAATAATAATAACAAACTAGTGCAATAATCGAAATGCAATAAACGATAGATGGTGAAAGGTAGCAAGTGTCCTGTGGAACATCGACGTGCATGTAATCTTTATGTCAAGGGGAAAAAACTTATTCATTTACCATGCAGTTGCAAGAAAGTTTTACTGATTTGTAAACTAGATTTACCTAGAATTTTGATTTACCTAGTTTTATTTTGATCAATTCATGCTTTGTGGTGTTGTACCATGCGTTGCAATGCTTGCACGTTACATTATTCATGATTCTCATGATGAAATGGTTGCATTAAGGGTGTATTCAGCGTGAAGTAAAATATTTTTTATTTTTTTAGTATTCAGTTAGTTAAAAATTTTAAAATATATTTTCTTTAAGGAAATAAGCTATTTGAAAATAAAGGGTGAAATAATTTTTCTAATGAAAGTAGAAAAAAAGCAGAATCATATTATCTCCTCCCATTCTCACAACCACCACCCATCCAACCCCTCCCGACCTACAACACCCATCTCCCAATTCTTACAGTTTTATTTTAAATTATATATAAATATTTTTGTACATATCAAAAATACGTATAAAAAAACACTTACTTATCTAAAAAATTATTTTCTTGAAAAACACACCCTACATAGTTGACAATTTCACATAAATTGCATGTGCACAAATTTTTGCAAGAAAAGTTCAAATGTCTTAAACCAAATAATTGAACAAATATTATTCAAATGACTTTGCCAAAAAGAACATGAAGTCTCAGAGACTTTGGCCCAAGTGGTGTAGGAATTAATTGAGTTAGAGAAATAATAATAAAACATTAATAAATGGTTGACTGACTTGTTCTTGAATTGTAGGGTACTCTTTAAAATGAGTTATCACTTTATGTAAGTGTTACTCACGAAAATTAAATAAACTTGGGCTATTTTTTGTTTGGTTTTCTTTCAAAGAGGTGGTTACTCGCCGCTATATTTATTAACTCAATTTATTTTAAAATTATTTAAAAAACTCCTTACTAATAAGTTAAAAGAAGTTCATTATTAAAAAATTATCATTTTAAATTAAGCACAAAAATATGTTTTAAAAACAAAAAGTTTAACGCATCAGAATCAACGCCGAATAATGTATGGGTGTTGGAAGTCTAACTTCGAACTTATGTGGCATTTGAAGTTTGGCATTTGCTTATGCAAACAAATATCTAAAGTTAGTAAGTCTTAAACTTCAGATATTTTTGTCTAAATTTTGACTTGACAATTAGAAATTTTAGACATTTCACTTATTTTATTTATGAAACCTCAATTAATTAATTAATTAATTTATTAACCCATATATATTTTATTCATCCATTTATTTTCAATTATAACACCTCATTTCTTTAGTAAGAGAAAGTGCAGTTGGTTGCATATTCTGTGCAAAACATTTTGACTTTTAACCCATCCATCAAGCGTGTAGTAGCTTTTTGCATAAAATTTCCAACACTTGCTACCAGTTAAATAATTTAAAATATTGGCTATATAAATGACAAGGTATAAAACTGATATATCTAAAAGTTAGGTTGATTTAACAACTTGACCTATTAAAATTTTTGTTAAAATAATATTTTAAAATACTTTTCTTTGTTTAAAAATAAAAATTTAGCCTAAATAGATTATTCAATCAACCAGTTAAACTTAAACTAGTCGATAAATATATAATATACGTATAATTCATGTATCTAAGTGTAAAATCATGTATAATCGGTGTTAGATTTATAATTTATGTATACCTCCTACTGGATAGGAATAATATCAACGAATTCCTTTAGCTATTTATCAAAAAGATGCTATATTATATGAATCAATGGCAAGATTTTTTTTTTTTGCTTTATAATTAAATAAATTATAAAAGAAAACTAAAATATTATAATGAGATTTTGCACTTTCATAGTCCGTTTGGCCAAGTTTTGGGAGGTCAAAGTGTTTTAAAAAAATAATATATATATATATATATATTTGACCAAACTTTAAGAGTTCAAACTTTTAAGATTATATGAATATATATAAATATTGTATGATGATAAATAAAGGTATATGAACACTATTGCGAAAATAACTGCACCCCTCCAAAAAACCACATGGACTGCGGGTAAATATTAACCCGTATCCAATTAATTTATATCAAATCAATTCAATTTATTCATAATTAAGTCAAAATATGCACTAATTAACAATAGTTAAGTAACAAAAATGTATATATAAACATATATCATACATTCACTAATTTGAAAACATCGTTAACCAATTAAGCATAAAATTTGTATGTTTATACATATTTATTTTTCGTTTCAATTTGTTTCTTTTTTTTTTCGATGCATTTCCAACCATTGTCTCTTTCTTTCTTTCTTTCTTTTTGATAAATTCTTAGTTTCAACTTTTCCACGTTGCATGTTTAATACCACAATATTATTAAAAGACATTTTGATGTATTTACACATATCTTTAATTTAAAATCACAGGTCGAAAGTCTTTTTTTACTTTGTCAAATTACGCCCAGCCAAATTAAAATCAAATAAATAAATTAAAACAATAAGTAAAATCTTTTCGAATTAATTGCACTTGCATCTAATCCTAAATCTTGGATTCAGTAGGTTTTCAATTTTATTTTCCAAGTGGTGTAAAGGGAATTAAATGAGGTTTGGTGAAATCTCAATAATTATATTTATATGGCTTGACATTTTCACTATTTATGTGACCGGCACTGCTAATACTCTCTTTACATCGACAAGTCTTTTCCAGCGGACTTAGTAGCCACGTTTTAAAAAGCGGGGGCGTGAAGCGAGATGGAAATATATTTTAAGGATAAGCATTTTATATTTTTATTTTAGTAGTTGGGATTCGAATTTCACTATATCTTTCTTTTCAGATTTTTCTCCATAAATTTGATAAGATTTAATAATTTAGCTCTAATACACACACACATACACATATATGTATATATATATGTATGTATAAATAATTATTTAGAGCTCGGTATATAAAAATTTATAGAGAGAATTATAATTTATGTTCATCGGAGAAGTATTTACCCTTTAGTTTGTTATTTAGCTTAGCTCATATTTCTGTATAAAATTTTTTTATACATGTATAAGATGATACGTTATATATAATACTTTCTGAATATAATATAATAGTATAAAATTAAAGATTGCTTATAAACATATGTAGATTGATCGTTATATATAATACTTTCTCGAATATAATATAATATAATAATATATAGATTATATAAACAGAAAAGTATGACTATGTGATATAATATTTTATATTAAACATATTAAAAAATTTCTAAATTTATAATTAAAAATTTATTTAATTAAAAATTCTGACTCTATCTGTATTTTTTAATGATATATGCCAGCAATTCTAATTTCTAAGGACAACTACTCATAAATTGACATGTCATGTTCTAAATTCACAAATTTAATGACCAAAATCATGAAATATTAAGTGTGCTGAAAAGAACAGGACTATTATTTTCTTAATTCATTTTTCAGATATGATTATTAAACGATAATGTGAAAAAAAGTAGAAAATAAAATATAATTTTTTAAAATATGGATTAATTTTAGATCATGCCTAACATACTTATATCCATGTATGTGCATTGCTTTATTCCTTTAATTAAAAAAATTCAAAGTAATGAATAATGAAGTAAAATTATTCCATGATAGCATCTTAAGTTGCGTTGATTTATGCGACTCATAAGTAAAATTTTTCTTAATTATCTTCTTGTGGTATAGCTATATGTTAAAAAATAAAAAATATAATTAAAAAAATACTTTTGAAATTATGAAAATCGATTTTCTAAAAGAAGTTTTATTTATATACATATTTAAAAAAACTATATAATTTTTCAAAATATAACAAAGTCTATATTTATATTTATTGATTTTTATGCTATTTCTGGAGGAATCCTTATATTTATAGAATATATAGGCTATAAGGGTAATAAGAAAAAAAAAGAAAAGAAATCACATTGAAACTATAATCGAATTCGCAGCTTATTTAAAGAAATATTCCTTACTATCAACAATAATCACATGTTTAATTACATAATTAGGCTTATTTAATTATTACACAAAATAACTTATTCAATTTTAAAAACATGCATAAAATTTGTAAGTATACAGGTGATTTTTGTGTGTTTGTATAAGTTGTCGTAATTAGTTCAGTTTTTTTTTTTCTTTTTAGTAATTGAAGTCGTAATACTGGTTCCGTCTTAAATAAATTAATTATCATATTTCTTAAACTTCAATATCAAACAATCCTCAATTATAAATTAGAAATTTAAAAAATTAAAAACATAAAAATATTTTTTCTATCACTTTTTATTTCAATCATAATTTAATTTCCAATTTCATATAACTGACTATCTCAAATGTTTTTTTTGTTTTTTTAAAATATTAATTAAGAATTACGATATATAATTTGAGATGAATATACATACCTATATATTGATATGACAAAATCAGTTGGCAACCATGTACATCCATCCACATAGATAATATAAAAAAATAAATCTATTTAATTATACCAATATAGAAAATGTCAAGCCGAGTAAAGGACTTGTTCCTTTTCAAAAATAAAAAAAAGATTTATAACGGAATATTTATGACGAATTAATTCGATATAATTTCATAATGAATTCATCTTAATTTTAGACAGAATTTATCAAGGTGAACAACTCTTAATATATTCCTTCATTTTCATATTTTCTTCCTTTTTTGCTATACGGAGCGAACAAAGTTATAAATTTATTTACGTAAATATTTACACAATAATATGTTTGTAAGCCTAAATAATTTAATCTGTATTTGACTTATTGAAGCACAAGTTAAAAATATATTAATATATATATGTTTCCACTACTATGATTTTCATTACATATATGTGATAGATATGTATATATCTAAAATTACGTATCAAATATTTAAAGGAAATATTTATTTATTTTTTAAAAAATATTTACTCTTCGTATCGAAGCTAAAATAACATCTACGATGTAGTATGAATATTTCAAATACTTGTTAAACAAGACACGTGATCATTTATGTATGGGAATAACATATCCTGTTCAATCATTTTCCAAGAAAGCAGCGCATTGCAGTGTAAGCTATATATTAAACGCCAAATTGTTGAAATTAGTAACATCATTTAGAAAATAAATAATAATAATAATAATAATAAATTCAATTAAATTATTATTTAAGACTCCGTTGTTTTCTGATAATCCTACATATTTGCCACGTGTCAAACTGGCGGTCCATTGCTGAGACTCAAAGTCTAATTTCCCCAATTTTTGTCTTTTTCTCTTATTCAAATCCACATCTCCCAATTTATGTAAAACTATTCCATTATTTGTGAATTTTTTTAATTTTCTCTTTATTTAAAATTTATGAAAACTCTCATCATGTATTAAAAATTTTAAAAAAACAAAATTTTATATTTTTTAAAATAAATTATATAAATTTTAATTAATATTTAAAAATATTTTTAATTTTTTTATCTTTTTTGATTTTTTTAATATTTTTAATTTTTGAATATTTAAATTTTAAAAATATTTGTTAGTTTTTAATTATGTGTTTGTTTATGAATTCAAGTTTTGTTTGTTGTTTATCTTATTTCTTTGATGAATTTTAATTTTGGTCCAGGTGATTTATTCAACATATTTGATATAATAAGAATTAAAATGTGTATTTCTGATACCCTAAATTATTAGTAAATTCTGATTTTAATCTTTATAGTATAATTCCAACATATTTATTCTTCAACGAATTAAAATGTGTATTTTTAGTTCTTTAAGAATACCTTATATTTGAACTATCTTAGAGGTATATTATCTTTAAATATAAAGAAGTAATACAATTTTTTTTAAAAATAATTTTATAGATTATCTTTAAATATAAAGAAGTAATACAATTTTTTTTAAAAATAATTTTATAGTTTTTTGATGCACAAGAGACCATTATTTTTACACATAAAAAATTTGAAAAAATCGTTTTCTTCTATTTAAATTGTAAAAGGTCGATAAATCTCATCTTCTAATCAAATATGATGTTAAATCTTAATCAAAGTGACTATCCAAAAATTTAAAATATCAAATAAATTCGAATAGTATGAATAGAATCCACAATAAGAAAATATTACGCGTATCATCAAACTGTACGGGTTGCTCTATATATATGTCCTCGATCCATCTCCATGAAAAATTGAAAATCCATCGCAAGCTTCAATCCTACAATTGAACTTTCTTTTTTTTTCATTCAAAAATAATTTTTAAAAAATATATCTCAATAATTTAACAATTTGATAAGTATACGTTTACCTGAAGACGATCGACGATGGCGCCGAAGATAGGGATGAGAGAAATTTCATGTTGTTCTCCCAAAAGTTCAAAATCTGATACTAATTCCCCATCTGCTTCACTATTCTCTTCCCCTTCACGTTTCTCGTTTTCGCCGTCGCGGCCGAGTTTTTCCGATTCCGTTATGAATCGGACACTCGAGATGGCGGAGCCGATGATCATGAAATGGGATCCTAACACCACTACCTACGCCAAGGTGACTTCTCTATTCTATGAGAATAGAAGAGAAGCCAAGGATTTCATCAAGTGTGTGAATAATTTACAGAAGGCGATGCACTTTCACTCGACGGAAAATTCAAAATCCGATAAGCTTGTTCGTGCTCAATCTCTGATGCAAATTGCCGTGAAAAGGCTTCAAAAGGAGTTTTACCAGATTCTATCAACGAATAGAGCTCATTTGGATCCTGAATCAATAACCACGGTGTCTTCTCGAACTTCGACTCGTTCGAGTTTGTCTGAGTTCGAAGACGAGGAAGATGATGATCGTATAGTAGTTGCAGGTGAGTCGATTTCTGAAGTTGAGGATGTGTCTAATGCTGCAATGGCGGATTTGAGATTGATTGCGGAGTGCATGATCTCTTCTGGCCATGCCAAAGAGTGCGTGAAGGTTTACAAAGTTATACGTAAATCGATCATAGATGAAGCTATTTATAGACTCGGTGTTGAGAAATTGAGTTCTTCGCAAGTTCATAAGATGGATTGGGAAGTTCTGGATCTGAAGATCAAGGATTGGCTTCACGCAGTGGATGTAGCCGTGAAAACATTGTTCAACGGAGAAAGGATTCTCAGCGATCACGTTTTTGTATCAAACGATTCAATAAGAGAGTCGTGTTTTACTGAAATTTCAAAAGATGGAGCCATGATTCTGTTTAGTTTCCCGGAAATTGTAGCGAGGAACTGTAAGAAATCGCCGGAAAAAGTTTTCCGTCTTCTCGAAATGTACACCGCCATCGCGGAACACTGGCCGGAGATTGAAGCTATATTTTCTTCCGATTCAGAATCCGTTATCCGATCTCAAGCACTGACATCACACGACAAGCTCGGCGAGTCTATAAGAACGGGGTTGACCGAGTTTGAGACAATTCTCCAGAAGGAGTCCTCAAAAACACCGATCGCCGGCGGTGGAATCCACCATCTCACCATGGATGTAATGGATTACATCACTCTACTTGCTGATTTCAGCAATGTACTCTCCGATATCCTCGGCGAGGCTCCTCCTCCAGTCAAAATTTCATTACCGGAATCATACTTCGGTGACTCCAGTTCAGACCAATCTCCGGCACCGGCGATCTCACTCCGATTCGCTTGGTTTATTCTCATTCTTCTCTGCAAACTCGACGGCAAAGTGAAGCACTACAAGGACGTATCCCTCACGTACCTCTTCTTAGCCAACAATCTCCAGTACGTCGTCGTAAAGGTCCGTTCATCGAATCTCAAGTACTTGCTAGGTGAAAATTGGTTATCAAAACACGAGGAAAAGGTCAAGCAGTTCGCGTCAAACTACGAACGGCTAGGATGGAGCCACGTCATCGACTCTCTCCCTCAAGAGCCAAGCGCATCAATGGCACCCCAACAAGTGAAGGAGATTTTCAAGAGATTCAATTCTTCATTCGAGCAAGCTCACCGGAAGCATTCCGTGTGCGTCGTAGATGATAGTAAACTTCGCGATGATTTAAAAGTGTCCATCACGGAGAAAATACTACCACCATATAGAGAGTTTTACAATAAACATAGAGATACGATAATAAAAGAAAGACATTCAGCTCATGTGATTAGATTTTCCCCGGATGATGTACGACATCAGTTGTCTGATTTATTTTTCGGACCTATCGAATTAGAAAGTTGTTTATCATTTGAGTTTTCTCCGTCGTGATTGCGATGAGGAAAAAAATAGTTTATTTGTTCTTTCTTTGCTATGATCTTGTATATATATTATGTTACGTTGTACAATCCATGAAGATTTTATATTTACAGATGTATAGATTGCAACATTTATTGATGTGATCAGAATAAAGAACTGATAAGGATTTCATGAATGATTGTTATGAGACAGAATTAGTGACAAATCTAACATGAAAAGTATGTATTAAACAAGTTAATATATTTGGTTCGCTGATAAAAAAATTTCGGAATTATAGTTTTTGCATTATACTTGTAGAACTAATTTGACTTGACTCTTGATATTTTATCCGAAAAGTGCAATAAAAATACCCTTTATAAGGGGTGATTTTAATTCTGCTTAACAAATTTTTTAAAAATAACCTCTGCTTACAAAAAATTCTAACTTTTGCTCGTAAAATGGATGTTTAAAATATTTTAAGATAGTGTGAACCTGCTTAATTGACTAGAAGTTCTGCTTTATAGATAAAAGTTAGAATTTAGATATGTTGTCCATCAGATTCAGAGCATAAGTTCTAATTTTTTTCCCGTAAGACAATCGTTCAGGTATTTTAAGACAATGAACCTACTCAATTGATCAAAAATTCTGCTTTATAGCAAAATATTGGAACTTCAGCATGTTTTCTATCAGACATAAGTTTTAACTTTTGCCCATAAAATAGACATTCAAGATATTTCAAGACAGTGAACCTGTTCTATTGACCACAAGTTCTGCTTCACCGGCAAACATTAGAACTATACCTCACGAACGACATAAGTTCTTTCCAGCAAATTTTTGAAAAATTTTATTAAGCAAAGATAAACAAGATCGAACACTTCAAAAGACACTAAGCGTAATTTTCTGTAAATTTCTCAGCTTATTCCATGAACTAAATAACTCCTTAAAGTTTCCATCTATCCCATAAATCATAGTAATAAAAGATAAGAAAGCATTGAAAAGGTCTCTTTTTCTATTATATGATACCTAATTGCACTCCATGCAGCTTGCGGATTAATTATTTTCGCATGCATAAGTTGGGAGAGCTTAGAGGAACATGATAATTTTTCATCTCGATTTATATGATATCGTTCATTTTTAATAAATGTGAAATTTTAAAATATGAATTATTTTTTTAAAATTAGTGATCAAAAATAAGTTTTAAAAATAAATAATTTTAGTAAAATTAAATATGAGAATTTTTTTAGCGAAGAGAATTCAATTGAAACAGAACAAACATCTGAGGATTTGCCTCTCCAAATCCTCAAAATTTTCATAAATTTTTTAACGAAAAAAATTCAATTGAATCCCGTTTCTCTAAGCTAGCTCCGCCCATGCATGCATCCATCTGTCAATGCCCATAAGGTCCACAAACTAACCTTTTTCTTTTATGGTCCTTCTTGGAAAATTTCTACAAAAGATAGAAAAATTCGTGGAAAATTTATGAGAAATGCCTCGTTAATCAAACAGTGACGTGTTAATTATATTCATGAATTTTGAGATTACGTGATAAGAAAAGTAGAGTGTTTGCATGGATTCACATTAAATATAAAGTTCATGAATTGATTTTTCTCCACCATAACACGGTTATAACGATGGTAACGATAACAATATATTCAGTAAAATTTTATAAGTGGAGTACGAGGAGGGTGACGTGTATACAACCTTGCTCTTATCTTATGAGGGTAGAGATACTGTTTTTGATAGATTTTTTCTTCAAGTACAACATAATAAAACAAAAAGGATAAAGGATCGGAGAATACACGCCAACAAATAATTAATATGATAGTCGAAATAAAAACACATCAGATAATAATAAGAAATATAAGAAAGCAAGATAGGAGGAGGAAAAAGATACCATCGATAAGAGAAATTAACTAGATAGCACGACTACCTACCAACCTTCTACTTATAGGGATTATTTAATAAACATTCGAGATGTTTCACGAATCATAGTAAACTAACATATAATAAGTGTAAACACAGAATATTGGATGATTGGATTTCCCACCCGGTGTCAATATCCGATCATTAAAGGTTTCGATTAATTCAGATTCACGATGCATAAGTTCCATATAAGGGAAAGAGTTTTCTAGTGGGATTCTTTGCCATTTTCAAGATTCAAACATGAGACTTCTGATTAAAATCAGAGAAATCTTATTTATTCCATCATAATTTTTAATTTTTTTTTCACTTGATATCCGAGTTTGGATATTTTTTTAATATATATTGTTCTAGAACATTAAGATTGAGATTAAGTGATATGAAAGAAGAGTGTTTGTGTATGAATGACATCTAAAATAAATGTTGATATATGAAGAGAAGCCATCATAT
>JACEIK010003021.1:25223-148503 GCA_018107945.1 Datura stramonium
ACAGTATTATCAGATTTATTATACATGTTATATGTGATTCTTGTTGTTTGTTGAGATCTTATTGTGTTATGTGGACACCCTTAGAGCTTCCTTGCCACCCCAGGGTTAATAGTTGTGTCGACTCGCCCTCCAGAGGGTAAGGATACATCACTCCAAGGAGTGGCATACCGTCCACAGTAGGAAGAAGATGGGATGCAACATTCCCCATAGCAGGCTTATCAACATTATAGCATACCCTGTCGAGTGCTTGCGCCCAGGGCACATATTACAGATTACAGAAACAGATCTCAGGTTACAGTTACAGGAGTCCTCCGAACTCAGATAAAGTTATAGTCAGGGGCCCAAAGAGCCCAAGTTAAGCTCGGTATAAATTCTGCTATCCCAGACAGTTTTAGCTATCCTCTATCATTTCAGTAACTACCAGTTTACTGTTTATCTTCAGTTATGTTCAATTTTAGACAAGGAGCTGATCCCTCGTGATTCTAGCCAGTACACAGAGTCATCAGCTCCAGTTGTCCGGAGTTTGACAGCTAGAGGTTTATTTCTCTTTTGTTATACAATATGGGTAGGTTGGGGCCCTATCCCAACCACCTTACCAGTATTCTTAGAGGCTTGCGGATTGTATATTCCCTGTGGTTAGTTGTACCGGTCGTGTGAGGCCGTCTGTATGTTTTGGTTTGTTTATGATGGCCATGTGGGGCCTTATTCAGTTGGTGGTGGTTATTTTTTTGTTCACGTACCAGTTTAGCACTTGTTTTCTTGATTCAGAAATGACTAGACAGCATGGTGGCCTTGTCGGCCCGCATAGGTTCCCTATTGTTTCAGTTGTTCTGGGTAGCTGTTGTTTTCTTACAAGTGGCTATAGGCCTAGTCGGTCGGAGGCTCTATTTACAACCGTTATATAGCCCGTTGTTTTCTTGAATCCAGAGTTAGATCCAACCTGGCACCAGAAGTGCTTAGGCTCAGCTAGTCCAGTAGTCCAGGTCCTAGTAGGGCATGGTCATGCCACCCAAGGCGGGGCGTGACACTACCACTGGAGTTATGATTTACTCTACTACTACTTTTACATTCATATCTTAAGGAAATGTCACAGAAAAAAGTGAAAATCACGACTTAACCACTAAACATATAGAATTAATGTCAAACCTGAAGTTGCTCTTTTACCACGGCTTGTCACTGCGTATATTGGAAACGGGGGCTAAAAGAAACTGTAGTAAAATCTATGGACAAAGTAGAGATTGAATCTCAAGGAGAAACTGAATGTCTGGCTGGCCGGGGTCTCCAAGAACTACGAGGGTCCTTAAATAGTCTCGTCTACCTGGTCTTCTTACTCTATTATACTTCTTTGTCTGTACATGGGAGACGGTGAATTAGATCCGTCTTTTGAGAAAATACTAGCATCCGGGCAGTAGTCATTTCGGACTGGGTAGACATTGCCAAACACTCTAAGACAAGATGGGGTCCCAAACCTAATACAATCGATATACTCTATCCCTCATATTCTACAACCTATCTGAAACATATTGGGCCAAAGAATTAAACCTGAGACTATATTCGTGAATACTCATGCTGCCCTGCTTTAGCTACAAAAACATACTAACTCGAACCCGTTGAAGTTCCTGTGGTAAGTACTAATCCGTAAAGGCTACGGGATTTAGGCTCAAAATCCGCGGGCACTAGAGCTCTCAGAAGTATTCCCTTGGACCCTGCCATTAATTTTAACAACTAATTTTTGAAACGTCACTATTCGGGTTAACATCTGAAATGCTTTCTCAAAATCTCGTCACTTTGATATACCTGAAGGTATTGGAGGCTAAACAACTCTACCTCCTTCTGGCTCTGCCGGAACTAGGACAACATGAGGGGTCGAATCCCTTCTCATGGTAGCTCTGACTGAAACTAGAGGAACAATAACACGGGGAGTAAAAAAACTAACTTTGAGCCTTTAATCTATCTCTCATATTGGCAGGAGGCGACTTGGATCTTTTTCCAGCGTCAATGCCAACAAAACTCATATCCATTTGCCTTACTACAAACAAATTCTAAAATATAGGCACGATAAAGATTTTAAACGCCTCTTACATCTTTGCTCTATAACACGATCTATTAATGAACAATGTGAAAAAACTCCTAATGCCCTGTAGCCTCCTAATTATAAGTATGGTGCACAACATACCCATTAGCAAGATTTTACTACACATAGATTGTGCACTCACTAGGACACGACTTCGCTCTGATACGAAGTTTTTCACGCCCCTAAAGTTAGGGAGGGCGGGACTAGTTCTCGACACTTGACTAACCGGGAAGCTGACTATATAGAATCTGTAGCTGTAACACCTAGGCCTTCTAGGCCACCTGTCACAATCAACTGGTGTATACATCTGGACCCATAAGGTCTCAACTACCATAAATAATTAACTGAAATGTCGATAAGGCCATGACTATGCTAAACGATGCAATGAAAAGCCGACAAGGAAACAAACTGAATAATACTATGCATACTAAGTCCACAAAGCCTATAAAGAGTAAACTGAACTGATGGTCGGAACAGGGCTCCGACCTAGCCATAACTATAACTCAAAAGTCAAGCTGAAATAACTAAGCCCTATCTCCAAGAAGAATGGAGCATAGCAATACATCCGTTGATCTCGCGAACTACTACTGCAATTGGAAATCCCGGCCTCTGCCGACACCTGCGGCAAAAACGCAGGTCCCCAGGCAAAGAGACGATAGTACAATGAAATGTACTGGTATATAAGGCTTAAAACTATAAACATATAAGATATAAATTATAATTGGGCCAGAAATAAGGAATAGTAACAACTTGGAATCCTGGAAATTGAAACTTGACAATAACTCAATACTGAATTGCAAATGCAACTAAGTAATGCACAATAAAAGTTATAACTATAATGTCGGCGGCCAACCGACCATAAAATTCTTGTAGAAATGCATTTAGCTGATGTACCACACCAGGGTAAAATAAACTTATCTCCAGGCGGTGTGCCACACTAGGTTAAAATAACTCCAGCTGGTGTACCATACCGGGGTAAAATAAAAATATCTCCAGTCGGTGTACCACACCGGGGTAAAATAAAAATATCTACAGCTGGTGTACCACACCGAGGTAAAATAAAAATATCTACAGACGGTGTACCACACCAGGATAAAATAAAAATATCTCCAGTCAGTGTACCACACCGGGGTAAAAAAATCTTCAGTCGGTGTGCCACACAGGGGTAACATAAAAATATCTCAATCATAATCATGAATGGAGTCGATAGACCTTATATTGAGTAAATTTAACACATATTACATTGAAATAAAAAATGCTAAACCTGTGGCCCTAATAAGTCTCTTCCATAACATATAGTGCAAGTGAGCACATATATCATGCAAAATTAGCAAATATACACATATATCACCCAAATCTTTGAAATTATATACAAACATGTTGACTTTTTGACTAGATGGACCTTTAGGAGGTTTAGACAATGTAAGAACTCTAGTAGGCTTACATGCAATGTCCTAAAAATAATCTTACCAATTTAATGTATCACTTGAGTAGAAGCACATAGATTCTCATTTTTATACAATACTTTAACATCTAGGAACTATATAAACAAATTGGAGAGAATAAACATATTATTAAAATGTCATTTTAATAAGCTTGTTTTCCCTCAATCGTCTTAGAGTCATCTTCTTAGGTTATGTTCGATCACACGTAGTATTCTTAGCATTTCTTACCAATTTCGCTAACTGACCAGATCTTAATATATATTCAATATCGCATATACAATATAATGCAAAGGACAAGCTCATGGTGCCCACCTGATGGGGACTTCAGACTCGATTTTCAACTACAACAATAATTGTATAAAAATTACGAATTTCGCTTCACATTTGTTCACTTCAACCATTCTTAACGATTCATGCTTTATGCCAAGTATTTCCAACCCTCTTGACAGAATCATACATGCCTCAATATGATTTTAAAAATATAGGAATATTGATCTTTTCAATGAGTTAGTTTCGTGCTTTAAAATAAGGAAAGGAACACCTTTACATACCTTGGCACGTCGACTTAATTTTGCCGAAAACCTTCCCTTCCTTTCAAGTCCAATTTACAAACACAACAAGAAGAAATTTCAATTCACCAAAGTTCTGGAAAAATTGGGCAGCAACATGCCATAAGAATACACAAAGAAACAACAACACAATACTACAACATTCTCCAAGTTATTACCTCATAAACTCAATGAAATCAAAAAGGGAATTACTTACCCTTTCTTGGAGATTTTATAAGCTAAAGTAGGTGTAGAATCCTACTGTTTCCTCTGCCTAAAACCAGCTAAAAACGCAGCAACACCACAATCAACAACAAGACAACAACAAGCCATGACTTTCTTCTAAGGTTCTCTTCCCAAAGCCCAAATGAGACAAGAGGGAAGTTTCTTACTTAGGATATATTTTCAGAATGTTGTAGGGCTTTTAATTCTGTAAATTCTTAAAAACAAATGAGGTCAAATGGAGTAGAAATGAGCATTTTAGCTCAAAATTACTTCATATAGATGGGCTGGCCAAGGCTTGGGCGGTGCTCGCGTGCACACCCACCATGCTGCCTGCCTATCTTGGCGACTGCGTGCTCGGGTGCTTTCCCAACTGACAGTGCTTTCTTCAAACGAGCATAACTTTTTACTCCAAAATCAAATTGATGAGTGTTGTTTTTCACTGTAAACTAGACTCAAATACCTTTCATTTGATAGGTTATTTGACTTCTGAATCATTATATATTTTGAGATATATCCATTTAAAGTTGATCCTTACTTACAAACTTCACATACTCTTTGTTTTTCCCTTTTCACATATTTCCCTTCTCACCTATAGACAACATATAACCCATAATTCCCATAATACGACATATAACCATGAAATAGTCATCAAAAAAAATTCAGGTGTAACACGGTGTTCCATTGGTATTTCGCCAGACCCCACTGGCATATTGCCGAATGTCGTCATCCCCGAATCAATTCCAAACATTTCAATGGCGCCCATTCATAAAAACCCATACACATTTTAGTGAATTATCAACTCTACACATGAAAAAGTACTTAAATGATGATTTATCCTTAAGAATGACGTCACCCAATCTATTATCGGGCAAAGCATCACATTTCAATTCAAGTGGGTTACTCAAGCTTTACCCCATCCAAATTCACAAAAATATCACACCTATCCCATACCCATATCAGCCTTACACTTTTATGCCCCAAACATTTCAACAAATACAGCGTCAACCATGAATCTAATGAGAAGGAAAGGTAGTAAAAGGGAAGGGAAAGGCATGTTCAAGCTACATAAAATAATGCAATTTACATGCCATTGATGAGAGCATAAAATAGACAAGGATACATTACCACACTTTCGAAAAGAATTTTGCAAAGAAAAGCTTGTGGGAGCTTAGCAACTTTCTGCCATGGCAGCTTCAGAGTTTGTGTAGTAGAGAAGGAGGATGTGAGTGTAGTGAGAATTTTGGTGAAGGAATGAAGAGGTTTTATAGTGGGAAGGTGAGATAGTGATAGATTGAGGAGAAGGTGGGGTAGTAATGGTGGGTTAATGTGTTGATGGGAAGCGGAAAGGTGGGAAAGAGGGAAATATGGGGAAGTGGAAAGGTTGGATATTGGGAAGACAAAAAGGGTATGGAAAAAATGGTAAAAAGGGGGATATAAAGGAATATTCTGTAGAATAGGGCAGCTCAAGAAGGTATTTGGGGTCAAGTGGGTCCACATTTGATTTAAATTCTGAAATAAAAGCATACCTTAGTCGGTGCTGCAACGTCGGTTCACTGAATGTAACCGACATTCCGCCGCTTTACCTTTTACAATTACAATAATTCCCAGTTCACTGTATCTACACTGGCTATTGACCGGCGGTTTGCAAACTAGATCGGCGGTCTGCCGGTGAGCCGCTGCTTGGGCCCCCAATGCTATAGGTGATATGTGTTATATCGGTAATATACCGATGATACACGTTTTTGCATCGGTAGTTTGCAAGAGTGTCCACCAGTCAAATGCTCAAAATCCTAGTCTTCTATCTTCTCATGACCTGAGGCGGCGATTCATGTTTATGGATTAGTGATTCATCGGTCCGGTGCGGTTCCCGCATTGTTATGGTTCTTTCCCTTTTTGCTCCTCACTTTATTGATCCTACAAAAACAAAAACAACAAATACATAAAATAAATCAAATAAAATACTTGGGTTGCCTCCCAAGAAGCGTCTTAGTTAACTCGTGGCACAACGTAGCTCTCATTTAATAATTCTTCTTTGACGGATCATCCTCCGACTCCATCTCCTCCATCTTAATTCCACTATCCTCATCATTTTTCTGAAAAACCCCAATCAGCTTGCATTCGGCAGGAGTTTAAGCTAACGAATAAACCTTGAAGGACTAAAAAATTAGCTGGTAGGATGAGTTTATCCACCCTCACCAACACATCTTCTAATACCCCAACAGGTATTTTTAATGGAACGATTCTCCATGAACAACCTCATAGACGTAGGCTTCGTGCTTCCAAGTCCCAACTTCTTAAAAATGATTAGGGCATTAGATTATGCTGGCACTAATATAGCATAGAGCTTTCATAAACATACATATCCCAATTGTACAAGGGACTGTGAAAGCTCCAGGATCTTCCCGCTTAGGGGCAAGATTGTTTATCATCATCACACTACAATTGTGCGTCGTCTCCCCACAACCTGCATCAACCACCTTCTTTTTTTTTAGCAATTCTTTCATGAATTTAGCATATCCTGACATTTGGAGAAGGGCATCCACCATCGTTATATTAGTGGAAAATTTGTTGAACGTGTCAGCGAATTTGTTGAAATGATAGTCCTTCCTTTTCTTAGACAACTATTATGGATAAGGGGGTGGATCTCTTGCTTCAACCTTGTCATGATTTAGGGCCTTCATGCCCACCTCATCTTCATCAACATGTGAGGGAATTTCATCATCCTTCCCCTCACCTTCCTCCTCATTCTTTTCACCACTCCTTGGTATCTTTGGAATCTCATCAATTTCATTTTCCTTTTTTGAATTGGGAGCACTAGCCTCCTTGGGCTTCACTTTTGCATCACCAACCACTTTACCACTCCTAGTGACAATAGCCATGCATTGACTATCTTTCTTTAGGTTCAGCATTGTGTCACATGGGAGTGTTCCCTTCATTCGAGGGTTCATTTGAGCAGACAAGTGATTCATTTGAGCTTCAAAATTCTTAATGGAGGCTGAATGAGAGCTCACTATTTGGGCAAGGTTAAACACTTCCCCTCTCAATTCCTTGATCCCGCTCTCGGTAGATTCTACTTTCTTGAGGATTCTTGCTAACATCTCTTCAATTTTTGAGCTACCAGCATCGCTCACACCTCGCTGACTTTGAGAATTTTTAGCTTTTGGAGGGGGAACATACGATTTTGAACTTCGGTGATAGCAGTCTCCATCTTGATTCTACTCTCTATTTCCCTATCTTTCATTTCATTGGGGTCATCCCTGTGCATCACGATTTCTCTAGCCTTGGTTTTCGTCCCTTTGGCCACAAGGGCCTTGAATGGTCCCTTGACACCTGGGTCAAGGACCTCCCATTTTATTCTCCATGTATTGCATTCTTCCTCATACCTCGGTGGCGATAATTCTCCTTCATATTGCATAGGACCATGCAGGCCTACAACATTCACCACCTTGGGCCCTGCCCCATCACATGTTTGGTCATTAGTTCAAGATGTGTCTTTCCTTTAGTGATATTTTCATCTCGCTCTTTATCTCTTTTCTGTAACTCAGCTTCCAATGCACTAGAGTTGATCTCATGTGTAGATACATTTGTCTCTCTCATATGGCAGGCCCTATTGGTTTTTGTCATTACGTCAAAAAGGGCTTTAGCCAACCCATACGTTTGATCCATAATAGACTCTCCGGCTAAACTATTGGCAACGGATCTGTTGATGGAGTCGAGGGTTTGATAAAAGCTTTGGAGAAGCACTCCATCAGGAAGGCCATGATTGGAACAAAGAGAAACCTTCTTTTTGAACCGTAGTCAGGCCTCATGCAAAGGCTCTCTAGGCTCTTCCTTAAAATTTGTGATGTCATCCCTCAGCTACAACATTTTCGATGGGGGGAAGAAACGATCCAAAAAAGCTTCGGTTAATTCTTGCCAAGATGTAATGCAACCCGGAGGAAATTCTTCCAACCACAACGTCGCCTCTCCCATCTGCGATAATGGGAAAAGCCTTAGCGTGATAGACTCTTGACTTATGTTAGTGATGTTGAAGGGCTGGCATATCTCCAAAAAATTTCTCAAATGATGATTTGCGTCCTCACTTGGTTTACCTCCAAAGAGTCCCTTCATTTGAAACAAATGCAACATGGTGCTTGTGACATGAAATACGGCTTTCCCTATCGTGGGTGATAGGTGAATGACTCCCACAATCTCCAACATCACCGGATTATCTTCCTCATTCTCCATGTGACCTTCCACTGAGCTATCCCCTGCTTGGAAATGATGACACATATGGTTGTGATATCCTAAGAAGCACAGCAAAATCACGTCAAGTAACTAAGATGCAAAACTATTTCAAATCCATAATCAACACAAGAATATCAAGCGCTAGTCCCCGGCAACGGTGCCATTTTTTATAACGTCCAAAATATATTCCTCATGCAATGAGTATAGACGGTTGCTATATCAAAATAAATAACCCGATAGACGGGGTCGAATCCCACAAGGACTAGTGAGTGATAATTACGAGGGTCGGT
Source organism: Datura stramonium (assembly GCA_018107945.1). Taxonomy (NCBI): domain Eukaryota; kingdom Viridiplantae; phylum Streptophyta; class Magnoliopsida; order Solanales; family Solanaceae; genus Datura; species Datura stramonium. Next base: position 34,033 of record JACEIK010003021.1, read on the forward strand.
TGAGAAATTGAATTTAGCATGCACCACTTAGAAATAACATACAAATAAACAAGTTGGAGGGGGGATTGAAATTTGTAATAGAGTATAATTGCTAATATGGTTAACTACGATAGAAAAATTACCAAGGTTGTTGACAAGAATGTGAAAGACTAGAGGTGTGGTGTAGATGATATACTAACTAGATAGGGTTATGCTAGCTCATCTCATAAGTTCAATTAGTGTAAATAATCTCGAAAAAATGGGTATTTACTACCTTTCAGCCTTATAAATACCTCTTGCTAGAGTTTTATCAAACCTATAGAGAAAATTAGCTCAACCCGATCAGATCTTGATTAATAGTTTCATTAATTTATAGCTATTAGCTACTAATTAGGAGTGAGAATGTAATTTTGGCTATTTCTAGCCCAATTTCACAATCTCTCATCCATACCCACCATTAAATTCTTTCTCAATACTTAATTATTCTTTTGCAAGAAATAACCAAGTAATAACAATTAGACCCACATCATAATAAATGGATCTTCCATTATAGATTATAGAGAATCTAACAGAATTACACTTAGTTAAACAATATTTAGATGACTCTAGCAATACCCAATCTAATTAAGCATTCATCATCACACATCTCTAATTAATGATTTATCTATTCATAATAAAGAAGTTCAAAAGCACATTTAACAATAAACTCATTGAATTCAATAACAAGTGTAGTAAATAAAGCTCACAAGTAGTCTTCAACAATGGAAATACCTTGCTATCAAAAAGAAGAAGAAGAAAAAGAGAATAGTACTTATCAAATTCTACCAATCAAATTCTCCTCTTCTCTGCCAAGAGAATTTTCTAAAGCTAGGAATGAAAAGTAAATTAGTACACAGTACTTTTTATAGAATATATATATATATCCAAGAAAATAGGGTATCTTTTCTCTCATTTTCCTTGATGGACAATTTTTCCCCTGAGCAGCATTCTGGCATCGGTGGAAGCATAGATGGTTCGCCCGTTGCAATCCATGGACTGTCGGTTACAGTATCTGCTGCTTTCACTACATTCCAGTAACCAACAAGAGTTCATTCGGTGTTTCATCGATCTCCATCTGTGCACCGCCTATTCTTTTCTCTTCAATCCAGCAAGTCAGGTGTCATTCGGTGGCTAGACTAGCGAGTTTCCATTGGCAACTCGCGTTTCGCCGGTGGTTTGTTTCCCCAAAGGCAGTGGTGGGTGGCTTTTGACTGGCATTTCGCCGGTCTTCTTTGGTGGAACGCCGAATTTCATCCCACTTCTTTGTTTTTGCTCCATTTATTGCTCATTTCTTCACATTAGGAATCTGCATACAACAATAGGAAAAAGGGCATAAAATCCACATAAAAAACTCAAAAACTAACAAAAACTTCAGGCTTAAGAGCCTAATGAGTTGGTGAATTACCAACTCATCAAGTGAATTAAGAGTGGTATCAACAATAAGGGTTGAATCGGAGTTTGTTGACAAATTTTGAGTAGTCAAGAAACCCGCATCGTGCCACGATGTTAAATCAAGAACTGTATGGGATGCAAGCTATAAGGTAATTTGGCAAAGCCTGAGTAACAAAACTACATGCAATGTGCTGCAATGTTAAATTAGGCGCTTCTCATAGGCAATCCAAGTATATTGGTGTATTGATGTTTTTAAAGACTTATGTGTGTTGCAATGTGCAGGTGAAACGGAGATTAAAAGATGTAAATAGAGTTATAGGTCCAAACTATGAGGCTCATTATGAACCATATGAAGTTGTTTTGGCTTATTGTCCTAGTCGTAATGAGGAATAGAGAATAACAAGATTTAGGAGTTCACATTACAGTTTGTCATTATGAATTGTACCTACATGGTGTGAGTCATAGTACCTGTTGTCATGATGAATTCCCCAAAGGTCTAATTGCAGAAACCACAACCTATGATGAATACCCGGGTGACTCATCTCGACCCAGATTTTTAAAATCTTCCCCATACCTTTTTAAATCCAAAATCAGCCCAAATTCATTGCACGATTGCATGATTCTCTCCCACTTATCCTGTAGCGCTCTCACCTCCCATTTAAACACTACTTTTCAAGATAATTTTGAATCATAAGAGCTAGATTTCCACTCCAAACCCTAAGAAAAGAAGAAGTGTTTAAGAACATCTCAACTAAATTTGCAATTTTTCATAATCTTTTCATGCTAGCATTAGCAAAATGTTAACTATGAATACTCCATTCATTGAGAATGAATGGAGTAATATGATCAGGACTATTGTGATGTTGTAAGATGGATTAACAGAGGGGAAATACTCTATTGATTTAAATTGCTTGTGGGTCGAGTGCTAATGGTGTGGGAACTGTAGTAGTTGGTGAAAATTCTGGGTTTCCATGAAGTTATTGTCACGCCCCACCTTGGGAGGCGTAACTAGTACCTAATGCCATACTATACTTTGAGCTTACCTTACTAGTCACATACACTCCTGGCGCATACCAGCAACACATATCAAGAAAACAAACAGCTATATTTTGGCTCAAAACATAGCTTCTGGCCGACAACGCTGCAATACAAACTAGCGCAAAAACAGCTAACCCAATAGTTGCAATAATAGTATCATCCTATATGGGCTGACAAGACCACCATGCTGTCTAATTCATAACAAAAGGGAGTAGGCACTTAAAACATAAATATAAGTCAACAAGTCTGCTAATAGATAATACAACTAAGCCCCACATGGCTACTACGCACGTCTAACTCAAAACTATAGTCTGCAAGCCTCTAAGAATGGTAAATTGGTCGGGACAGGGCCCCAACCTCCCCAAAAACTATGCATCAAAAGATAGGAAAACCTCTAATATTTGGAAACTCCGAAAGAAAGGAGCTAGCCAACTAGTTGGATCTGAGAAGCTACTAAGGAGATCGTGGAACTTGTCTGGCTGAACCTGTAGGAAAGTATGCAATGCCCAATGTGTGGGCATCAGTACTATATGTACCAAATATGTAAGGTAGAAATATGATAACTGAATAAAAGCTGATAAGAAACTGAAAAAAATCAATAATAAGGGCCAGAAGTTAACCTGAGTGATTTCACAATCATAATCTATATCAAGCAAGAAAATATACAAACAAGAACCTAACCTGGCCCCCATAAGCTTGGATGGTACAAGAAGCATAGAAATAACCTACCTGGGCCCCCATAAGCCCAGCAAGTGGAAGCAATATATATACTCCTCCTATTCATATCAGTGCAGACTCGTAGGCAAACTATAACTAAGGTATAACGAATTTCTAGAATTGTGATTGAGCCTTCTGCGCTCCTATAACTATATTTGAAACTTTTGGGCTCCTATAAATTCACCCTGAGCACACAAGCCGCTACTGAGGGTCAGTGTTGCCAACTCAGGCATAGGGGAAGTTGGTAAGGGCACCATACTTCAAATGGCTCTACCGGCCTCAGTGTAGTCGCTTGCGACTTCATATTGCACTGTGAGCATAGTATAGCCACATAGACAATTATGATATCTCGATCCTTGAGCCTGTATAACATCTGATAGGCCTAACTTATATACTACACATCGCTCTGTAAGAGCACATAGCCCCTCAATCCTAACACAACTACAACTCACCCTGAAAACATTTTATGCAGTAGCCAACGGGAACATTCCATGTGCCCACAGCTGACGAGATGGGAATGGTATCAAGTACAACCTCAATCGACTTAGAAAGAAAAGGGCGAGGTCCAGGGTGACCTAAGTTATAATCTAAAGGTCATACTAGTGCAATGGTAGTTCATAAGAGAACATCAAGGTTGTAGTCGACCATCTATATGGTTCCTTCGCCTAGAATAAGTACAGGGCAGCTACTAACTAGATATAATCCTAAGCAGTTAGTCATAATATCCTACAGATAGCTACTACAATTCTTAACCTGAAGGTAATGTTGTGATATTAAGGTTCTAGTCCCCTAGGTGTTAATCTGGTTTGTCCAAATAGAATATAGCTCCTGTGAGCAATATGTAGCCCCATAGGTAGGTATATCTTGACTTTTGCCCTTCTAGGAAACCTTTACGTGGGAATCTATATGAGTAGCCAAAGGAGTTGGCCCCACGTTTAACCATTGATAACGTCCCTACTTAGATAATTAATATAACATAATAATTTCACATGGATTAAACGAAACATTATCAGGTATCACATAATCTATTATACTTCCAGCACAACTAGGGTGGTTTTACGAGCAACCTATACGGCAGCGGTAAGTTGGCGAAACAGATGCAGTCATGATAGTGATCACTTAGCGAGGCTATCACTAAGTTCAATAGGCCAACTCGGGGCTAATGGCTGGCAGGTAAGACTGTACTATCATGATCGCTAGCCCTATAGGGTAAAGGTACGCAACGACCTATAAACCAAGCTTTATTATCTATATAGGCATCAAACAAAAATTTATATCGTAGCCGCTCCACATGCTTCCCACCTTCACAAAGTATGCTCAACAGCCAACTACAAGCTTCTAGGGCCCTGGTAGAATAGCAAGACATCAGTTGTCCTTCTAGACAGTAAATAAGTGAATAGGGAAATCTCTATAACGCTCCTAGTGATAGACCTGTGGGCTATACTCATTCCGACAAGGAATACTATGTTATAACCTTAATTAATGTCATAGCAGCTAACCACAACATATAATCATAGCTACTTGCGAGAGGAACAAGTCGTATTAGCTATACGATGAGGAGCTCTTACCAAAAAATATATTGAAACAACATATCTCCAATTGAGCAATTTCTTGCTTAATCAATCTGCTTTGATCTAGAACTTGTATTCCCTATGTATTCCGGCTCTTACATCAAGGGAGCAAGGCTATTCAACTTTAGAAATCAAACTGACAATAGTAACCCGCCGCTTGTGATCCTTACAAGTTACAACGAGTCTAACTCGGTAAAATCTCACGAATTCTTATATTTTAAAGGGTAGAAGTACTTACAATCACCCATAGACGTACTAGACTTGAATAGAGAAGATTTCTGACTTCTCTCCATAGGGATTTGTTAAAAGTTGGAAAATTTCAAATATTCAACTCTATAGATGTGTTCTTCATAGGCCTGAGAATCATTACCCAAGAAGAATTAGCGATTGGAGTTGATTTCTGATCTTGGGCAAAAATGCGTTACTTAAGTTCTATTTTATAACTTAGTTTAGTCATGTTTGTATATTTATGCACTTGCATTTGTCATGATTTTATGTAAATTTGGATATGTACTAACAAACATGATTAGTCCTTGTTTTTGTAGGTTAAAAATGCATTTGAGGAACTAATTTATGATGGGTGAAGTGGAGGAATGGAATCGAAAGAAAAATGCAAAAGTCGGCAGAAAACATACAAAACAGGCCACACAACGCGGCCCAGGGAGCCGTGTGATTGCAAGCTTGTGTTTGCACAAGCAGCGTGCCACTCTACCATCGCGCCAAAAGCCTGCCAAATCTTATTTTTATAGCAAACCAAGAATCTTTGCCGATACACCACGTATTTACGGAGGTAAATTAGCGTGACTACCTCCGTGCCACGGAGCTATTCCATGACGGGCAAAAATTGCACATTCCTATTTACGTAAATAGGACCTTAGCTTCTAAAATCATTTTGTCACGAAATATTTTCTGAAAACCATAAAGAGCGAAGGGAGAAGTGAAGAACTCACCTAGGGTTCACAAAATTTACCTTCTCTTTTATCTACTCTTGTAATTACATCACTTTAATTATGTTTGAGTATTCATGTACGAACATGAGTGGCTAAAACCCTTCCTCTAGGGTTGAGGCTGCGTGATATTATTGTAATTGCATGAATTCATTTTAGTTTGAGTTGTTAATTGTTGTTTGTCTTACATTCTACACTATGGTGTTTTTTATGCTTGATCATAGTGAAAACAAGGCGTTAGGCTTGGAGGTAAAAGCTTGAAGAAGCAGCCTAGGTAAGAACAAGAGAATGTAGGGGAGCATGATTCTTATCTTTCGATATGATTCGCGGTTAGGATATAAATTATACCTAATTTTCCTTGCTTAGTTGTCCATGGGATGATAACAAGACCTTTGGCTTAGAATTGTCCTCCCACCACTCGTACAGTAGTTGTGAATCTAAGTTGAGTAAAATGATTAGAGGTACGAAATTCCCTAATCAAGAGCACAAACCCCGTAAACTACATCCATGTAGTTTAATTGCCCACGAACTAGAATGTCACATCCGCTCAAGATGTAGTTGTGAGGGCTAGTTTGTACGTGTTTAGAACTCGAGAGACCATGAACATCGCATTTTCAACTATGTGAGACAGCGATTGATAATTTCATAATTGAACCATTACAAAGTCTAGCATTGCCGATTATCAGCCCTTAGCTCTAGTTGCTCCTTATATTATTTCCAAGTATTTTTGTGACCACCCCTTAGATTTAATTATAATTTAATGAAAACTTCTATAATCCCAACCTTTGGTGTAAGTTAATATCACACTTGAACTTGATAATTAGCTGAATTGGCCCAGTCACAATGGGTTCGACATCAACTCTTAAAAGGGCCACTTTATTACTTGTAAGACCGTACACTTGCATTATTGCGCTTGGGCGCAGTCAGAACAATTTTTGGCGCCGTTGCGGGAAGCGGGCGATGTTTAGTAAATTTTTTTGTTTTGTGTGATTTTAATTTCCTTAAGTGTTGAAACTACAATCTGACATATTGTAGGTGACAGGTTGTCCTTGCAAAGCTGGAAAGGATTAGAGAGCTAGTGGAACCGTTGCTTTAACCAGAGCGTCAAATTCATTTACGCAGGAGGGAAGCTCTAGAGCAAAAGCTAAAGAGACTTAAAGAGAGGGTACAACAACAACCACCGGCGAGGACAGCAGATTGTCACCTGAGATCATGGCAGCCAGACTAGTTCGTGAAGTGGCAATCCCACTAGCGACATATGTGAAGTCTAGTATCCGTACACCGGAACATGGAGGAAACTTTGAATTGAAGCAGCACATGGTGCAGGCTGTTACATTCTAATAATTAAATTCTTGGGATGGCACATGAGGACCCGCAACAGCACTTACAGAACTTTCTTGAGATTAGTGACACATTTGTCCCCACCCGGAGTGTCCACAGATTACGTCCGACTTACCCTCTTCCCATTTTATTGTTGGGGTATGGGGTGGTTAGTATGAGCCACGAACTCCATAACTTCTTGGGATGATTTGGAAAAGAGTTCCTTATTAGATTTCTTCTCGTCAGGCAAGACTGCCAAACTTAGGAGTGAGATATTGAGTTTCAAGTAGAGGCCGAAGAGAACTTGTATTTAGCTTGGGAGAGATTAAAGTCATTACTGAGAGGCTTGTCCCCATCATCGGCAATCAAATGAAGTGCTGTCCCATACCTTTGTATAAATTCTAGACCCACACATAAAAATTGTACTAGACTCTGCATCAGGAGACAGGCTGAAGAACTATGATGAGCTGTACACTTTGTTGAATAGAATTGCTTTCGGGAAATCAGTGGCACAACGAGGCATCGAGAGGGGGCGGGAAAGAGCGGGCTGATAGAGATAGATTGTATGAATGCCTTGGCGGCTGTAGCTTCATTCCAGCATCAGATTATGACTCAGTTCAATAAACTGAGTGTGAACCAACAACGGGGTCATGTAAATGTAGGTCGATAAGCTCAAGAGTTGGTGTGAAATGCGTTAACAACGTGCATAATGCAGAATCATGCGGGGCCAATCGGAATCAGTCAATTTTTTGGGAATGTTCAAAGGAACAATCAGAATTTTAGAACTATTACAACAAAAATTGGCAAAGCCACAAAATTTTTCTTGGGGTGGAAATAAAGGCAAAGTTACCGGCAACCTCGGCGGCAAGTATCATTAGAATAGGCAGATATGATTGTTGTGACTGCGCCCAAGCACATACGCGAGTGTACGTGGTCTTACAAGTAATACAGTGGCCCTTTTTAAGAGCCGGATGTCGAACCCCACAAGGATTGGGCCAATTCAGCTAATTATAAAGTTTTAGTGTGATATTAATGTACACGATATTGATTATAGAAGTTTCCTTAAATTATAATTAAATCTAAGGGTGGTCACAAAAGTACTCTGGAAACAATATAAGAAGCAACTGGAGCTAAGGCCGGATAGTCATGTAATGCTACACTTTGTAATGGTTCAAGTATGAAATTATCAATTGTTGTCTCACATAGTTTAAGATGTGATGTTCATGGTTTCTTGAGCCTCTAAACACGACAAACTAGCCTCCTTCATTGAGCGGGATGTGACATTCTAGTTCGTGGGCAATTCAACCACATGGATGTGGTTTACGGCGTTTATGCTCTTGATTAGGGACTCGTACCTCTAATCATTTACTCAACTTAGATTCACAACTACTTCTAGGAGTGGTGGAGTGACAATTCTAAGCCGGTGTCTTGTTATCATCCCGTTTTATCAACCAAGCAAGGCAAATTAGGTATAATTTCTATCCCAACCGCGAATCATATCGAAAGATAAGAACTTGCTCCCTACATTCTCTTGTTCTTACCTAGGGTTTCTCTTTCGACTTTTACCTAAGTCTAACGCCTTTGTTTTCATGGTGATCAAGCATTAAAAAGCAACCATAATGTAGAATGGAAGACAAAACAATAATTAACATCTCAAACCAAAAAGAATTCATGAATTACAATCATATCATAGCCTCAACCCTAGAGGAAGGGTTTTAGCCACTCATGTTCATATAGTCTCAAAAACATAATTAAAGTGATGTAATTACAAGTAGATAAAAGAGAAGACGAAATTGATGAGCCCTAGGTGAGTTCTTCACCTCTCTCTTCGCTCCTTTACGATTTCAGAAAATATTTCATGACAAAATAATTTTAGAAGCTAAGGGTCCTATTTATAGTAAATAGGGAATGTGCAATTTTTTCCGTCATGGAATGGCTCACGTAACACGGTGGTCAGCTAATTTACCTCCGTGACACGGAGGAGTATCAGCTTTAACATTCTTGAATTTGCTATAAGGGTGAGCTTCGGCAGCCTCTTACCGCGATGGCAGCGTGTGGCACGCTGCTTGTGCGGTGCGTTTGCAACCGTGACACGGCCCACATCGCGCGAGGTGGCACATTTTCATGTTTCTTGCCGACTTTTGCCTTTTCTTCCGATTCCATTCCTCACTTCACCCATCATAAATTAGTTCCGCAAATGCATTTTAACCTACAAAAACAAGGACTAATCATGTTGGTTAGTACATATCAAAATTTACATAAAATCACATGACAATGCAAGTGCATAAATACACAACAAGGATAAACTAAGTTATAAAATAGCACTTAGACGCAATTGCCCATGAATCATGCCCTACACTTAAAGCTGTTCGTCGCTTGAACAAACCTTTTACATCTCATGCACATGAAGACTCCCACATAGAAAATTTATGGGAACAATTCAAGATATGGCTATAATGACTATTTAAGATAGCAGCAAGTTAAAAATTAAGCATGTGAGATTTAACCATTAAAATCAAATTTAACTATGTTAAGACTTCCTAACCTCGAGAATCGACTCTCAATATCAACAAACTCATGCAAATCAACCGATCAAGAAATCCGACATGATTTCCTATCTTTCATTAAACATGTGCCTCACACACAAGAGGAACACCCATTTTACTCACAAAATTCCAAATCACACCATGTATGGGTATATAAATGGAAATTAAGCTCGCTCTCACAAAGAATTCACATGCATCATTTAGTGACCCATAAGCTTGCCTTTAGGGTATTACTCCACTAACAGGATGTGTGAACGTAAGATCAAGTAGGACTTATTGGGTTGTAATGTAAGCTAAAGGACGGGTAGGTACTATTATGGATAATAACTTGGTGGCTATCTTTCCCAAGCGCTTTGTACATCGCACCATCGTATGGACATCTCTTCTCTTACTTCACCATCGTTCACTTCACTCTTGAATTTCCTCTTCTTGTTCCCACTTATTTAAGCACACTTATAGCTATTAGTAAGTACTTAAGCAATTTTCCATTCATTTGTTTTCTTACTCACCAATACTCAAGCATTTTCAAAGCAGTTCACCTTTGACCTTTCTCAATCCACAACTGTTATTTTGCCTTCTTTTTCCCGATTTTGACTCCCATTACTCTTTCGGATTTTTTTAACTGAAGAGCTTAGGAGTTTAGGATCAATTCAAGGCTAATGAAAGAAAAGTTAGGCTTATGTTGTAGCTATCAAAGAATAGGCTTAAGGATTAATGGGGCTAACTAGGTCAACATTTCAAGATAGGTAAGGCGAGGGTTAGAAATTTGGCTCATTCAAAGAAATGCCGAAATCATCTCCTACGCTCTATCTCTTTCATTTCGTTGTGTATACACACCAGGCAAGTTCTAGACACTCCCGCGATGCATGGAATATTCAAAAAACTTACACTCTCAGCACATACTCAATTTAACACACATTCAAACATTCACTTAACTCCAGCTAATCACGAGAATTCAAATTAAGCTTTAATCACACATGAGTCACATTCACGAGATTAGGTGTCTTAAACAAAAGTTATACACTTCTTCGTAAGCTGGAAATCTAACCACACTTGCATCTTACAATCATGCTTGTAACACACAACAAAAACATCAAACAATCTAATATTAACTACGGGTTCAAAACCAAAACCTATTAACTAATTTTCCCTCCAAGACAGTCGTCATCCATCCATCGTTAGAAATAGTCTCTAACTATGGCTAAAACACTATATACAGACAAAGAAAAAATTTTAATTCTTCGGTTCAAAGGACCCCTGTCGGAAAGAACCGAAAGAAAAACCAACGGGTGTTGAAGTCATACTCAACTCAAAAAAGCTTTTCCAATATGTATCAAACACTACATTCATCCAAAATCACTTAGCACAAAATTTTGAATTTCCATCACGTCACAGTTGAATCATGCTATGTCCCCAAAGCATCTTATTAAAATTCAAAAGGGTGAGAAGTACTCCCCGAGGCCTCTGGGCCTAGCTAATAACATATTTTTCTTCAAATTTGCACAGTGGGTGTTTGACCCCACACTTTCCCTCTTCCATGCTTCTTAAGCTTCCTCCTCAGAGGTACTCAGATTTTCCCTCTATTTGTACTTAGAATTTTCAACAACACAAACACAATGAAAACAAAAATCAACACAAACAACAATTACAAATTGTACATGTGGTACCCTTAGGTTGCCTCCCAGCGACGCCTAATTTTACGTTAGGCAGTGAACTATCCTTTTGAAGACATCCTCATACCTGGTTCCCTTTAGAACCATCTTCTTCTCTTTTGATTTTTAGAGGAAACAACCTCCAGTCTGTAACTCTCTTCCTCCAACTTCTAATCTCATAATGAAGCCCTTCATCGATCTAGAAATTTTGAGAAGAAGCAATCGATTCCTTTGACCGTGGACCCCTATGGAATCTGCCACTACACACTTATCCTCTGACAACACACTGACCTTACGAGTTTCTGCCAATTATTATTGGTGGGTTAATCTCTTGGTAGACTCGAAAGAGTTTCTTCATCATCCTCGACCCTCATTGAGATTCCCTTCTCTCACATTGATAATGGCTCCTCCAGTGGCCAAGAATGGACATCCCAAGATTAAGGGTACCTAATCATCAACATGAAAATACAATATGATAAAATCAGCGGGTTTAATAAACTTACCAACTTTGATGAGAAGGTCTTCTATAATTCCATCCGGTGCCACTCGCACGACTTATCTACCCAGTGCGGCAAATCTTATGGGATCTCCGGTTGACCCAACCCCAAGGTGTTAAATAAAGATAGGGGCATTAGATTAACTTCTGTCCCTAGATCACACAAAGCTCTTATCACCTCAGGTTTACCAATTTGTATGGGGAGGGTAAAACTCCTTGGGTTTTTTAGCTTCTTAGTGTATCTTGCTCATTACCACTGTGCATTTGCCTCCTCCATCGGTGCTCACTGTCCTGGACACCCACCAATATGACTTTGTTGGCCATCACATCCTTCAGTACTTAGCATACTTGGGCATTCCACAAAACATCAAGCAAAAGCTGATTTATGTGAAGTTCTTTGAAAATCTCGAAGAACTTTTCGAAACGTCCTCCTCCTGCTCTTTTTGAATCTCTGCGGGAATGGTGGTGGTGGTCTCTATTCTGGTTGCAATGATGATTGTGCATTTTTACGAAGCATGCACTGATTCTCTCACTTGTCAGTGGATGGTCGCCCACCTTCTAACCAACTTCGTTTGCACCTCATTTCTCTTCTCTTTCGGTGTCGCATTTAGCTAATTGTTTGCCACTCCTGGGTGATGGCATTGACCTGGGGGGTGGGAGGGTTAGCATTTGTGTCACTGAGGTAGTCATCCTGCTGTCTCATGTGGTAAGCAGCATTGCTTTTGACCCATCTGCTTCTCTAGATTACGGGTTGCCAATTGCTAATTTTCAAATCCGATGCCATCCTCGCCTGATTCTCTGCTAACTGGAGTACGTGTCTCCATGGTTTTACGCAATGTTTCCTCAATGTTTCTTCTCAGCGGCCATCAATTTCATAGCATAACTTTCCATTCAATTTAATGAAAATTGCTTGGAATAACGCCCTAGGTCGAGCACTAACTTTATGGTATTTTAAATAAAACATACAACTTCATAAATTATATATATAGAAAGGGCCGTGGCGGGGTCGCGATGAACCCCTATTACATGGGCATGGCGCGGCGCGCCTCCTTGTGGAGGTGAGGTGCGCGATGCGGCGCCCCTTGCAGCCTGCCTTGGTCTCCTTCCACCTGCTCGCTCGATAACGCCCTCGCATTCCACATTTAGGCCTTCTCCTGCATGTGCCATACTATCCAACAATCTCAACAACACACACACGTAGCCAGGTTAGGCAGAAGAAAACTTATGAGGTGTAATTTACCATTCCCCCTTAGGGACGTTCATCCTTGAATTTAATTTAACATCAAGAGACTTCAATTTTTAATCTTTACCTAAAATTTCAGTAGAGTCTCCCCTGTAATATGGACTATTTGAAAACCTAAAATCACGAAAAACAACACCATAGGCACCTCCACGAGGATGCTACAATAACTTAATAATATAGTTCTACAACATATAGGTAAGCAACTAACACAATAGCAATAAAAGCAACATTAGCATTTTCGGGATCTACCTTACAACTGTAACTATCTGAGTCTATATACTATCATTGTAGAGCCTGTAACAACTGAGGATATCTTCCTCATTGTCATCCTCAGCTTCTCAAAGTCATCTCTTCTATGCCGGTTTCTCCATAAGACTTTAATAGATGCTACATCCTGGTTCTCAACTTTTTGTGGACACACTTACGATCTAATTATTGGAGTCTCCTTGTAGGACAACTCTTTTGTGGCTGAACATCCCTCAATTGGGATACCCTGAGAGGGTCTTCTATGAGCTTGTGTAACATCGATACATGAAAAACTAGATGAACATATTCTATCCCCAAAGGCAATTGTAGCTCATAGATCACTTTGCCCATCATTGGAAGGATTCGGTATGGCTCAATAAATTTGGGGCTAAGCTTTCCCTTCTTTTCAAATATCATGCGCCTTTCATAGGCAGAACTCTTAGGGATGCCTAGTCATCAACACTCAAAACTCTAGGTCTCTACATATATAATAGAATAGGACTTGACGACTACGAAACCTTCGATGGTCGTTTCTAATGGCTTAACTTTTCCTTACGTCTAATGTGTCATGTCCAAGTCAATCAACTCTAAACTCACCTATTCCAACCCATACTATAGGGAACATGCATTTCTGTCCATATAAAGCCTAATAAGGTGCCATCTTGGTAGTAGAATGGTAATTATTACTATATGCAAACTCAATAAAAGGTAGGTGATTGTCCCAACTTCCCTTAAGACAAGCACACATGCTCTAAACATATCCTCGGGCATCTGAATGGTGTGCTCTGCTTGGTCATCTGTCTGGGGATACAGAGTTGTACTCAAATTAACCTGCATTCTCAAATCATTTTGAATTGCTACCTACAATCTAGCTATAAACTGGTCCCATTTGTCATGAATGACGGACACCGAGATACCATGCGATCGAGACTATTCCTTTAATTTATAACTCAATATAATCTTCAACTGAGAACATAGTCCCGACCAGCAAGAAATAGGCTGATCTCGTAGCCTTTCGACAATGACCCAAGTAGGGTCAAATTTACACATTACGAGGTAAATCTATAACTAAATACATATTGGTTGCTTCCCATATCCATGCAGGCATGGCTATCTCCTGAGTTAGCTCACTAGGTTTCTAACGTTCAGCTTTTAGCTTCTAGCAATTAGGACACTGCGTTACCAACTCAGCTATATTTTTTTCATCTCTTCTATAATCTGCTGTGAAGCCCTACCACATTAAGGAGTATAGAAATTCGTCCCACGGATTTCAAGACTTCATCTCCCGTTATTTAAAAACAATACTTCCTACTGATCCTTGCCTCTAGGCTATACTAGGCTAGAGTTTCTAATGCTATTGCTCCTTTTCCTCCACAACTAGAGGTGATCTTGTAGTATTCTTGGTCACAACCCTACTACCATGCGAGTTCCAGCTTTGATGCTTATATCTCGACATTCAGCTATTATTCCAAGCTCTATTAGCCCGCTAAAACCTAGGTGTGGTTCTGTCCTCTTCGAGCTAGATACTATGTCTTGCCCTTACTTCTATAGGCAGAACTTCGGGATTCGTGCCCCATGTACCATACTAGCAAGGATACTACTAGCCAAGTCTACTAACCTATATCATTCGGCCACGCTCAAGGCAGTTCCCATCCTTCATAACCTCTCTGCCCGTTAACATAACAAGCTAGGGGCCATAGTATTCTCCGAATTATTCCCTACCGCTATAAACAAACTGTGGTGGGATTGGTCTATTTCTGACATGAGCTTTACTATTGCTCAGAGTCTTTTACATATGGACTCTCATATGTACTTGGCTTCTCCTAACAATCTTACCTGCTATCCTTTCACCGTAGTGAAGGCCTAGGTGGCCTATTTAAGTACTAAGATTCTTAACCATTTTCATAACATCTCAAGGGAATCGACAGGTCTAGCCTCTTTTTGCTATTCACCCTTAACAACATACTGCCAACATCTACGCCCTCTTCTATACTGAGAAATGGCTAGGAGTTGGGAAATAGCTCTATCATTCTATCATGGGGCAAAGGTAGGAAACTCGACAAACTTTAAAGGGCTAGAAGTAAGAATATCAAAATTTCATAACCTTTTTAACCTTTAAAATAATCCAACATTAGTTGTAGTCCCTTTCCAATACTGAGTAGCTTCTAAGTAATCCTACAGATATACTACATTCCTAACATCCTGATCCGAGGGTGTAGGAAAAACCAGGAGCGATGTTGGCATATTTGTTACCCTATGAGGTTCTTGGTGCCCTGGAGAATGCTTGGGAGATCGATAAAATATCTCCCTTTCACTCTTAGGATGGGCTTTCACCAACTGTGGAACCTTGTTGGTACCCTCTCTGCTGCTATATCTAACTCACAACTGGTTGTAGTCTCTCTCATATCAAACATCATTCTAGGCAAATAATATAAGCTTAGGGACTCAACCCATACAACTTAGCTCTATTGCACAATCTTGAAAAATGAGGGATAACCGTACTATCATGCCTCATAGCTCCCTACTTATAAATCATGGTGCACAACACATTTATTAACAAGACTTTACTAGACACGACTTGTAGACTCCCTAGGATATGACGTTGCTCTAATACCAAGTTTTCACACCCCACCATGGGAAGCGTAAACGGCACCTAATGTCATACTGGAGTTTGAGCTAAGATAGTTGGACACATACACTCCTGGTGCATACCAAAAATACATATAAAAAAAATAAATAGCTATATCCGAGCTCGAAACATAGCCTGGTGCCGACAAAGCCACAATACAAACACCTTGGAAACAACTAACCCAATAGTTCCAATAACAATGTCATCTTATAGCTGGGCTAAAAAAGACCATTTCTTTGTCTAAGTCATAAAAAAGGGAACAGGTGAATAAAAACATAAATATAAGCCAGTGAGGCAGCTAACGAATAACATAACTAAGCTTATGTGGCTACTACGCACGTCTAACTCAACCCCTGTAGTCCACAAGCCTCTAATAATGGAATAATGGCGGTACATGGCTGACCTACCCAAAATTGTTGCATTAAAAGAAAGGAAAACCTTTAATATCTAGCAACTCCGAAAGAAAGAGGCTGGCCAGCCTGTTAGATCTCAGCAGCTACTAAGGGGTCTACGGAACACATCACATGCAAACACTGCCAGTATGTAGTGCTAAATATGGGCATCAGTACAATATTTACCAAATATGTAAGAGCGAGAAAAATTATAAGCGGGCCAAGAACTTATAAGAAAATGAAAGTAATCAATAATAAGGGCCAGAAGTTAACATGAGCGATTTCATAATCATAATCTGTATCTAGCAAACAAATATATAAACAAGAACTTTGACCTAGCCCTCATAAGCACAGGAGGTAAAAGTAGAAGAAAAATAACCAACATAGGCCTTGATATGCCCAGGCAAATTGAAAGAAATCTATATACTTCTATCCGTGTCACTACAGACTCGTAGAAACTGTAACTAGGTATAACCCAATCTGGAATTTTGATTGAGCCTTCTGGGCTCGGATGCTTCACCACACAGGCACACTGGGAAGCTGCGAGGGCTAGTAATGCCAACTTCGCGGGAATAGGGGAAGCTGGTAAAGGAACTAGACTTGAAATTGCTCTACAAGCCTCCAAGTATAGTCGCTTGCGACTTCATACTGCTCTGTGAGCATAGTATACCAGATTGGCACTTCTCATTATATCTCTCTCCTCAGTATCTGTATAGCATCGACATGCCCTAACTTATATACTACACATTGCTCTATAAGAGAACATAGCTCCTCCAAGCCTAACACAACCACAACTCGCCCCTAAAATATTCTATGTAGAAGCCAACAGGCACATTCCATATGCCCACAATTTGAACAAATGGTCATGGCAACAATTACAACCTCGGTCGGCTTATAAAAAGAAAAAGGAGAGGTCAGGGGTGACACAAGTGATAATCTATAGGTCATACTAGTAAAATGATAGTTCATAAAAGAACAAAAAGGTCATTAGCGACCATCTATGTGGTTCCTTCACCAAGAATGACAATGAATACTTTGCTACTAATTGGATATAATCCTAAGAAATCAGCCTGATATCCTATAGAAAGCTACTATAATTCTTAATTGAAGGTAATTCTGTGCTACTAAAGGTTTCTAGTCCCTAGGCATCAACCTTCTGTCTAGATACCATATAGCTATAGTAAGAAATTTGTAGCCGTGGGCAGGTATATCTAGACTTTAGCCCTTTTAGGGGCTTATTAATACCAGAAAGTGCCTAGGAGTAGACCGGGGAGCTAAAAGTTGAAAACTTCTGCAACTGGGAAAAATATCACAGATCGTTGTATGCATTCGTGGTGAGGGAAGTCTGGGTGGAAGTGGAGACGAAGGATGACATAATAACTCATTGTTCGAGACAATGAGCCATTGTTAACGAGCGTTGGAAATTTCAGGTTTAGTAGATAGGGTACAACGAGCCGTCCAATGACTCATTGTAGAGAAGAACTGACTGGTGGTTAGCGATCTTCATTTAGTTGCCAAGATTTCCAGTGCATGTAATGGATCAAGACCATGACTCGTGGGAAGCAACCACGAGAGTCATGGTGAGGCTCATGGTGGGAGAGTTGAGATTTAGTGAAAGGCCGAAACAACGGTCGATCTAACGATCCCGTTAGATTAGGGGATGAGTCATACTATCCGTCCATTGTTCAATTCCGGAGGAAAGTATCAGCAGTGCAAACGACGAGCAACACAACGGGTCATCGTTCTTCCAGCGACCCATTGGTTCCATCCCGTTGGTCCAATGCGGAAATGACATAGCTAGATTCATTAAAGGCATTTTTGACTTTTCTATGCTTATAGAGACCTAAAACTACGTCGTTTTAGCCTATGGAAGGTGGGTTTTAGGGGGGATAATTTATTCTAAGTCCCCATTCATGCTTGCAAGAGTATAGAGAGGTGATCAAGAGTGATTCAAGGCTTTCTAATCGAGATCCTTCCACTTCCTTCTTGGGCATTCAAGGGAGGTTAAGAATTAGTTGTTTTCAGGTATGTAAGGCTATTAATCGGTGATTTCTTCCACCCTGCACCATGTCTCCACGATTTCATTAAAAATTCTTTAAAAAAAAAAAAAATTTATGGGGTTTAGTAGATTTATATAAAATCTAATGATTGTTAATGGAGCTTTATTATTTTTGAATCTTATCATTCTAAGTGTTTTGATCAACTTTATGATTTAAACTATTTATAATGTTTTCAATTTCGATTTCTTTTAAATTTAGCCTAATTATGCATGATCCATGATGAACCAATTTATGATCTACTTTTCCAATAATGATGCTTACAAGCCAAACATAAATTATGATTTAAATTATGGGTTTGTCTATTACCATCATGAATTTTATGAATTTCAATATATATACATGATTTACATGTATGAACTTTATATGATTCATGAATTATGTTTGGGCGACTTACAGGCCTACAGTCTGTTAAGCTAGTTCATGTATGTACAAGCACGTTTAGGATTATCATTATTTAACTGGCCATGAATTCATGTATGTTATACTATGAGCACTGCATATATGTTTGCGAGTAGTATCAAACACCAAGTAGGTTTGGGCTCAGATTAAGCCCTGAATCTCATAAACTACATGCCACCGTAAGTATGTTTAGGACCTCCTTTGTGAATTTCCACAGCCCAAATGGCCCTTTTCATGGTGATATCACACCCTTTCCTTGGTTCTACCCTTAGCAAGATACGAGCGACCTCCAATGGAAGTCGTACTTCTTGTATATCATATGGGGTATGTCAGTTAAAGAGAATCTCCCACTGTTCCTCATGATTTATGAATTCTTATGATTATGTATTATGTATAGCCATAGGTTTTAATTGTCCTAGGTGTCGGAAAGAAACGTTAAGTAGTCCTTTCGGGGGTAGGAAAGCGCGCCACACTTATGACGAAGAGGCTACAGGGACATTTAGGCTTGTTCCCTTCCTTGCTTGATCTATGTCGTGCAATGAAAGTCCTTTACCCTTCTAATTCGTGCTATTTGCGTTTGCAGAATCTTGCCTCCCACGCAGTGTGAACACTATAAAAAATGGTAACGGCAATGATCATCGGGGTGGCAATGGTGATGAGCATCAGCCGACCTGTTACCGAGGAGCACGCACTAGAGCTAGCTGCCCACACTAAGTTCAGGGAAGTGATTCAGATGCTAACACGGGCTATGGCTGCCCAAGTTCATAATTATATGGTGGCACATTACCCTTAGAATAGGAGGTATCGACTGACTAGGGTGAGGATTTCTTGAGGATGAGCCCTCCTGAGTTCATGGGTTCGAAGGTGGGTGAGGATCCACACAATTTCATTGAGGAGATTAAGGAGATCACTCAAGTTATGGGGGTGAACAAAGGGGAGTGCTTTGACTTGACCTCCTATCGGCTTAAGGGTGGCCCATAAATGGTTCAAATAGTGGAGGGATGCCGGGCGGTGGGTCCTTATAGGTTGGGAAGAGTTCCACGCGACATTTTTTGATCGATTTATCCCTTGCTTGGGAGATGAGGAGCTCAAGGATATTACTGAGTTTTAATTTGAAATAGAGTAACATGTCCATTAGGAGTACGCATTGGAGTTCAGCGACTATCAAAGTATGCTCAGTTTGGTGGCGAACCGAGAGGGCTCGAGCTAGTCATTTTGTTCATGGGGTGTCCAGATTATTTGGACAAGTATTGCAGGATCTCCATGTTACATCGAGATATCAACTTTCCCCGCATTTTGTTGCATGCTTTCGGTGATATATTTGGTCTGGAGATGGGAGTCCCGAGAGGGCGGGAACCAACGGCTACGGGGCTTTTCAGGTCGGGAAAGGAGATGGAAAACATCGGCGGTCCTAGCACGGGTCTCGCTCCAACTCCATCAACGGCCAGCAGCCATCTATATTTAGAGGAGGTTGGAGGAGTAGGGCTTTAGAGTCGAAGGCCGAGGGGGTAGCATGCGGATGGACGCTCATTCCCCTTTTGTGCGGGGTGTGTGAAATCACCCGGAAGGTACTGAATTAGCTCGGATGCTTGCTTCGGGTGTTACCAGAAACTCGGACACAGAGACTTAAGGATTTCCCCCTCAGCTAGATCGGGTCCGGTGGAGCCGTGTGACGAAAACAGTTCTTCCACTCCAAAAGCACGTTCTCGGCATGGTGCCTCTACTAGTGCGCGGTAGTGGTTAGCACCAAAATAGGTTTTATGCTTTAGTATCCCTCCAAGAGTGGGAGGCTTCACCGGATGTGGTCACTGGTATGTTGCAAGTCTTCCATATTGATGCTTATGCCTCGTTAGATTCAGGAGCTACTTTGTCATTTTGACCCCTTATATTTTTAGTAACACAGGTGCTTCAAAATCCCATCTGAGAACCATTCTCAATCTCTACTCCGGTCGGTGATTGATTGTAGCTAGGTGGGTGTATAAAGAGTTGTCCCATACGATATTGCATAGGGTCACCTCTGCAGACTTAGTAGAATAAGCTATGACTGACTTTGAAATCATTTTGGGCATGGATTGGTTGTTTGCATGTTTTCTTTGATTAATTGTACGACTCGTGTGGTGGAATTCCAATTTCTAGGTGAGTCAGTTTTGGAGTGGAAGGGTAATTCAGCTGTACCAATCGGTCGGTTTATTTCATATCTTAAGGCCAGGAAAATGATTTCTAAGGGCTGCATGTATCACCTAGTTAGGGTTAACGATGTTGAGTCCAAGACCCCGACTATCAGGTCAGTTCTGGTGGTGTGTGAGTATCTTGAGTTTCAATGATTTTTCCCGGTGTTCCTCTGAGAGAAACTAATTTGACATTGATCTCTTACCCGATACGCAGCCCATCTCTTATTCCTCCTAAATAATGGCCTAAGCCGAGCTAAAGGATTATAAGGATCAGTTGAAGGACCTGTTAGACAAGGGCTTTATCAGACCGAGCAAGTCTCTATGGGTGCACCCGAGTGTTATTTGTAGGAAGAAGGATAGTTCGCTTCGGATGTGCATTGACTATGGAATTGAACAAAGTCACCATTAAGAACAAGTATCCCTTTATCAGATTGATGATTTGTTTGACCACCTTCAAGGGTGCCAAGTGTTTCTCAAGATTGATCTGAGTCCAGGAGTATCACTACCTCGCGAGTTCGGGAGAATAACATCTGAAAAATGCTTTCAAGACTCGTTAGGGTCACTACAAATTTGTTGTTATGTATTTTTGACTAACCAATGCCCCTTAAACTTTCATGGACTTGATGAATAGGTTATTCAAGAAATATCTAGACATGTTTGTGATCGTGTTCATCTGATGGTATATCTTATATACTCTTAGAGCGAGGAGGAGCATTACTGCTCACATGAGAGTAGTGCTTGGACCCTCAAGGATCATCGGTTTATGAAAATTTTAGCAAGTGTGATTTTGGTTGGACTCCGTGGCATTTTTAGGCCATGTGGTATCAGTGAGGGCATAAAGGTATATTTCTCGGGAAAATTAGCGGTGAAGAATTGGCCCAGCCGGTGAATCCTTGAGAAATTTAGAGTTTCTTGGGCCTAGTAGGATACTGTTTTGGAGATTTGTAGAGGGTTTTTCATCAATTGCGGCACCTTTGACCAAATTGACTCAAAAGAAGGTAAAGTTCCAATGGTTAGAGGCCTGTGAGAAAAGCTTCCAAGAGTTGAAGACTCAACTCACTTTAGCACCAGTGTTGACCCTACCTGAGGTACCATTAGGTTGATCTATTATGATGCTTCGAGAATTGGACTTGGGTGTGTGTTGATGCAGCATGGGAAAGTGATAGCATATGCCTCAAGACATTTGAAAGTCCATGAGAAGAATTACCCAACCCGATCTTGAGGTAGGTGCGGTGGTGTTGCATTGAAGATATGGTGGCGTTATTTGTATGGGATCCAAGGTGAATACCTTCAAGGATCAAAAGAACTTGTAGTATGTGTTCACGCAGAAAGATCTCAATCTACAACAAAAGAGGTGGTTGGAGATACTCAAGGACTACGATATTAGTGTGCTTTACCATCCGAGGAAGGCTAATGGTAGCGGACTAACTTAGTGGCTATCTTTGGAGAGTGTCCCGTGGATGAGGGAAGAAGAAGTTGGTGAAAGATGTCCATCGACTTCCAAGGTTGGGAGTTAGATTGGTCGAGCTCGACCGATGCGGCATTGTGGTGCAAAAGCGGTCAGAATGGAGTCGGCGTGACTAATGTGAAAGCTATACAAGATGAGGATTTGATGTTGGTAAAGTTGAAAGAAACCGTTCGGATTTAGAAGGTGGAGGTCTTCTCCTAAGGGGTAGATGGTGTGTTGCGGTACCAGGATCGTCTGTGTCTCCCAGACGTTGATGATTTGAGGGCCGTGAATATTGCATGAGGCACATGGATCAGGTACTCTATCCGGCCGGGTGCCACCAAAGATGTATATCATGATTTGCGGAAAATATATTGGTGGAACAGCATGAAGAAAGGATATTGTGGAATTTGGCAGTGCCTGAACTTTTAGCACGTTAAGATCGAACATAAGGCGGGAGGTGTACTTCGGGATATTAGCATTCCAGCTTGTATGGGGAAGAGATTAATATGGATTTCATTACAATCCCTACCTCGTACTTGCCGACACTACGATTCTATTTGGGTGGTGGTTGACAGCTTGACCAAGGTTATATTTCCTACCGGTCAAAACCACCGATTCAGCGAATGATTATGACAAACTGTATTATAGGAGTTGGTGTGATTGCATGGGGTTCCACTTGTCTATTATCTCGGTGAAATTTTTCGGCTTACCTCTCGGGTTTTGCTTGGAGTCTTTTCGAAGTGGCTTGAGGCTCGGGTTAAACTCAGCACAGCATTTCATCTGCAAAAGGATGGTCAAGCGGAGCGAACAATCCAGACTCTCGAGGAAATGTTGAGAGCTTGTGTTATGAACTTTAAGTATTTGAGATGATCCTTGCCCGATGAGTTCTCTTACCATAACGACTATCACTCGGTATCCAAATGGCACCGTTCGAAATCTCTGGGCAGAGATGTGGGTGCCCATTGGATGGTTTGAGTTGGTGAAGCAGCTATGATAGGGCCAGATTCGGTTCATGAGGCTATAGTGAAGGTTCAATTGATAAGGGATAGGCTGAAAACCTCTCGAGTCATCCAAAAGTAATATGTTGTTGTGAGGAGGAGAGAGTTGGAGTTTGAGGTGGACGATTAGGTATTTCTAAAAGGTGTCTCATGAAGGGAGTAATGCGGCTCGAACGGAAAGAAAACTTGGCCCCCTCTTATGGTTAGTCCTTACTGGTTATGAGAAGAGTTGGTAAGGTAGCGTATTAGTTGGACTTTCCATCGAGTTATCTTGACTCATCCTGTCTTTCATGTATCGCTCTTGAAAAAGTGCTTGGGTGATCCAACTTTAGTTGTCCCGATGATCTGGGGCATATTTATATGCGCAAGTGATACTCAAATGTGTCGTTTTTGCCTTGTTTATCCAACAATGTTTGTACTTTCTCATGTAAATTGTAGGAAAGTGTGAATTTATACTAACCAACATGATTAGCATTGTTTTGCAGGAAAAACGTACTTTTATGGAGCTAAGATGCATGTTGGGAGGAATTGGAGATGGACTCGGGAGCGAGCGAGAAATTGGCCAAGGAAAGCAAGAGATAAGGAGGCTCGCTGATGGGCCCATGTCATATTTGCCATCGGTGCATTACATCCGGAAGATTTAATTGCAAAGATTTCTAGAGGTCCGCGTTCGTGCCGTGGAATGTTGGACTAATTACCTGGAACTAGAAATTCCAGTGAAGGTGATGTTCGCACCGTGTCACGTTAGGCAAGCTCCGCATTGCATGCCGTGCCGACCAGGATAATCCTGGACGACCAAATTCCCGGAAGCCGCGTTTGCACCATGTCACGAGTAGTGCTCCGCGATGCACTCCGTGACACGTTGCTGTTATTCAGGAAAAATTCCCACCATTATAAATAGAACACTTGAGTTCATTTTTAATAGTCGACTTGGTGGAGCAAGAACGTGGGTTACGGGCAGTTGAGGGGACGAAAATCTTAGGGTTTCTCTCTATCTCTTTCTCCTTTCTTTCAATTGTTTGTATGATTTACACTCATTTTAACGATGTTTAATCCTGATGGTGTTTATTCACTTGCTGAGGTTATGAATTGTTGTATTGAAATGTAATTGTTGACTATCTGGTTTTTTCATCTTTTCTTCCATGGTTGTTCTATTAATTCTTGTTCTTACTGCATTAATGTTTGGCCAATGCTGATGTAAATGCAAAAGTCAATTTCACTCAAGAGAGCACGAAGATGGAAAGTTGTGAATTAATAAGGATATGATCTTTACTTAGTTTGGGAAAATTGAGAATTGATTTACCTTCAGGATAGAAATATACCTAAGTCAGTATTAGTCAAGTGTGGAATCAGTTTTGTATGGCTGAGCATGAAGTTGCTTCTTATCCCAGAAATGTGAGTGGAAGGTTCATGTGATTTCTTAAGTTGGGTTAAAAACGAGATTTTTAATCCATTGGCAAAAGTTCCGACTAGCAACGGAGAAAAGATAAACCAGTTTGTATCGATAATTGTTTCTCTACATTATTCGTTTTAACTCTTTCCACATTATAATGTTCAGACTCACTTGTATATTTATTTTAACCTATATAAATTGATAACAAATATAAAAACTTTTCTTTACATCATTATGCATTTTAGATTCTGATGGTGACACTTGGTAGTTTTGCCCCGTAGTCCAGTCCCTGGATCGATTCTTGGCCGCCGACACCACCCTTCTTCGGCCACGTGCACTTGCGTGTATTCTCGGGCAGCCGAACAAGTTTTGGCGCCGTTGAGACGGCAATTAGCGAGAATTTATTTTTCTTAAAGTGTTAGTTTGCTATTTCTTTATATTAGTGTTTACAACTTGGTCTTAGCCTGTATTTTGCAGATATCAGATTCTGTTGAACACTGGCAAGGGACAAAGAGTTGGTGGACCCATCCTTAGAGCTGGAAAGACAATTCCATCGCCTACGAAAGCTCTAGAGAGAAAACTGCACTTGCTCAGACAAACAATCACGGAGCAACCATAGAATCCACCACTTGTGCGGGCAGTGTTAGTGCGAGGAAATGGCAGCTAGGCCGGTTCGCGATATGGCAATCCACATGCTAGCAATGTCACATCTAGCATTCAAACCTGAGCCCGGAGGAGGTTACGAGCTTAAAACGGAACATGGTGCAATTGCTGCACACAAGGCGGGCGTTCAGGTCTCCCTCAAGATCCACAACATCTTCAAAATTTTTGGAGATAAGTGACACCCATTCCGCTGGAGTGTCAACAGATTATGTCAGGCTTACATTGTTCCCATTTTCACTTTTGGGAAAATAGTGGTTAGAAAGCTGCGACCCACCAAATTCCATCACCGTGGGATGATCTTGCAAAGAAGTTCTTGATCCGGTTCTTTCCATCCGGTAAAATAGCAAGACTTAGAAGTCAAATTCTATGTTTTAAACAAGAGAAGGAAGATCTGTATCAAGCTTGGGAAATTCAAATCGCTGTTGCGGGATTATTATATCACCACCAATTCCAATGATGAAGTACTTGGTGCACACTTTTTATAGAGGTTTGGAACCCCACACAAAAATTTTGCTGGACTCCAGCAGCTGGGGGACAAGCATTAGAAAGACTTATGATGAGCTGTATACTTTGCTGAATCGTATTTCAGGGAAATCAGTGGAATACGGACTCTTCAAGGGAGGAGCAAGGAAAGCAGCTGGAGTCTTAGAAGTGGATGGTTTTACAGCTATCACTGCACAGATAAGCTGCTTTGCAAGATCAACTCAACACCCACTTCCCGGTAACATGAGCATGAATCAGTCGCAAGCCCCGATGAATCGTCTGAAGATTTGGTGTGAGGTGTGAGGTAATGAACACTCAGGCGAGTGTTGTGGAGCAAATCCGCTCAGTGAACTTTGTCAAAATGCACAAAGGAATAATCACCAACTGATGGTAACAGCTACAATTCTAGCTGGAGGAATCACCCGAATTTCTCTTGGGGTAGCAACAACCATCGAGCGACAGTAAACCAAGCGCTGGAGAGGCATAACCCGTGAATTTATTGTTTTATGAATGTACAGAAAAAAAGAAAAAATGAAAAAAAAGAAAAAAAGAAAAATTGTTGTAAATATAAAAATAAAATATTATGTTGTGATTTTCCAAACCTTGGATTCTAACCGATTTCTTGTTGTGAGATAAATTTCAGGTTGATCGGAGGGAAAAGGTAAGAAATCGCAAAGGAAAAATGAGTAAGAAAAAAATAAAAAGTGGCAAAACAGTGAGCCCACGCGTTGGCTTATGTCCGCGGAGAAAGGACTACATTGCCCCTCCGTGACACGTTGAAAGCCTCACGGAATTTCATTCAGAATGCCTGCTTGCGATGGCTCCGTGTCATGAAGGGGGTGCTCCGCGTTACACTCCGGGACAACGTTGAGTGTGTCGCGTCGGGTCACACGGGTCACCGGGTAACCGCGCCAAACCCCCACTTTTTAGCGATTTCACCTCATTTTCTCTCATTTTCAGCTCCCTCATGACAACCACTCCAAAAATTCCCTCTCCCTCAGCATTACAGACCTGGTACATAATTTTGTCAAGTTTTCTTCCGTTCATCGAATTCAAGGTATGTTCATCAACTCTATCTCAATTTTAGTTGAATTTTTCGATTTTTATCATGAATGTGATAAACCACCACCCTAGGTAGAAATTGAGCTTAAATTCATTCAAGTTATTGTTAATTAATGTCGTAACATCAATGTGATTGCATGAACCGATGTATACGCAAAAGCTTGATCGAATTTTTGTAAAATGATAGCTAGGGCTTGAATTTGAACATGAAAAGGGGAGAAAACTAGTTGAATTGTAAAATTCCTGTTGGTTTGTGTATGTTGGATGAGATGAGTTGGTCATTATATGTTAATATGCTAAAAGACTGACGGATTTTGGGGAGTGAGTAGTGATATGCAGAAAGTGGTGAATTGCATAGGTTTGTGTAGGTAAATAGTTTTCGTTTTTTTTCTTTTTAGTGCTAAGTGCTTTGTACCAAAATTGTGATCGATGGTAATGTGTGATTAGCTGTACGAAGTCTGAGTAGTAAAAATGAATTTATACTGTCGAATTCTCTGAATGCACAAGGCATGGCGCGTGTTGTTTTATTTTTGTTTTGTTTTTGTAAATTAAAAATAAATATGTTCTTGCTTGTAATCTGTAATTGTGTTTGAAGACTAAGTGTGGGGGTGGCCTAGCCTAACTCAACTTTAGTCGAAGCTAATTCTAAAGTGAATGACGCATTGATTGTCTGCTTTGTTGGGCGGGAACAATGTCGAGCAGGCAAGACAAAAGGGAAGATTGCATCTATGTCGGGCCTTAGGAAGAAAGGCTCGGGCAGGAGCAGCTGGGTCCCTGGCCACAGTGGTTCCACGTGGCCATCTCTTTTGCCAATACGGGACCGATAGGTAACGGAGGAAAGGGAATAAATAGTACACAAAGCACAAGGAGAACAAGTACTTCCCTGAACTGTGCAAGGAGCCATTAGCACATGAGTTCCCTCGAATAGTCCACCGGTTAAACCTTTGCGGGATGTGATTCATCTTTGAAAGAGCCCAAGGAGTGCAATGTACTTGATAAGGTTCTATGCAAATTGGAGCCCGGCGCTCCACAGTCACACCATCAAAATAAGAGGCCAGATTGTCACTCTTGAGCCTCATCACCTGAATGCCATATTGGGGGGCGCGGGGGAACACGAGATGCCCATGTACTCGGCAGTGAATATTACTCCACCGGTATGTGGATATCGGTTTTACATTGTGTAGGGCTTACATTCGACAGCACGCTGGAATAGGCATAAGGAGAGGGGCTACCATCAGAAATTGCCCTACTCACGGATGAACGGGAAGCCGGGATGCGGGCGAAAATGAGTAATGTTCCTTCTTGATTCGGGAGTGCACATGATAGATGTCACCGGGATCACTGTATTATGCACAGTGTATGCCTGATGAAGAGTACAAGAGATCAATGTTGGGCGGTGATCATATCCGCCATGAACAGAGCCCGTTTGCATCAAGGGCACAAGTACGGGTTGGCGGTTTGCTGACCACGTTTCGAGGCCTAGATGTGGAGGAAAGAGGCCTGGATTATATCCGCAGAGACGTGTCATGGACGTCACAAAGACCAAGGCTTCCCACGACACCACTCACGGGCGATTCTTACACTAGCCGAGCGACATGCTCAGGATGATCGGTACATGGCCCACATGTTCGGGATGCAGATGCTCCAGCGCATAGGCGGGAGGCGGCGGCGGAGGATGAGCTATGGCGTCGACTGGAGCCTGCCCTTTCGGCGAAAACGCCGGAGCTCTATGTCGAGTGGGCCGCTTTTGTGGAGCCGTGGATGATGATGTCCCCACTAATGAGAAGACACGTCGCAGGATTCAGTGTTGAGTCGGAGGAGGGCGGCAGGGGAGGTCGAGACATGGGAGACAGCGGCACACGATGAAAGAAGTGGAATACTTTGATTGATCGGGAGTTTCACAACCCACTTGTTTGTGCTGACTATATGAACACGGGGACGGTAATTAGATTTTAAGTGTGGTGTGGGGGTAGTTAGGTGGTGCTGTTTTGTTTTGATTTGTGTGTATATTAATGTTCTGTTGTTGTGCTTAAGAAATTTCGTGACCTGTTTTTGTGTTATGTTCATTATTGTAAATATCATGTTGAAGGCTGTTGTGCTGTTGAATCTTTTGTTAGCTAGTGTGTAAATATTCTTTTATGAAATCATCGATATTTTTAAAATTTTCGTTAATTATTTTTGTGTGGAGTTTCGGCATTTGTTGTCGGTTCTCTTAGAAGAGTCCCCATTGAACCGAAAGTCATAAATAGTAGTGACCTATGGTAGATGGATGACGACGTCTTAAAGGAAATGTAGTCGATAGGAGTAGCTTTTGTCTTTCAATTTTTGTTTGTTGGTTGTATCCCATGCATGTTGCTACTCTATGGCTACGAAATTCTTGTTACGTGTTGTACATGATGTTTAGAATGCAAGGTAGATTGTATGAAAGCATGCAATTTGTACATATGGAGATCCTAGGCCATAGAATTCGATTCGGTGTGCCCAGGGCTTAATGTTTGAATTCTTGTAATTAGGATTGAAGTCTATGAATATGTCTTGAGTTGAGCATGTGCAATGAGTGTATAGTGAGGTCTTGATTATTCCATGCTATTGTGAAGTGTCTAGAACTTGCACATTGTGTGTACGAAATGAAATGAAGGAAGTGTAGTGTAGGAAAGGATGGTAGGCGTTTCTTTGTTTAGCCTAAAGTTTTTTTCTTTTTCATACCCACCTCGAATGTCAAATCCTAGTTAGCCCATTGTGAGCATTTAGCCTATTGTTTTCTTTTGTCGAAAAGGTGTAAACCAAGCTTAACCCTTTCTTTTCATTATCCGTAAATCGATCCAAAACAAAGCGCTCAAGGAAAAATATAAATTTTCCCACAGTGTCAACGAGTGAGAATTGTGAAAAGAAAGAAAAGCAAAGTGATGAAAGTAAGGAAAAAGTCAAGGTCCACTTGCGGATTTAAAGAAAATAAAGATGTATAACTAATCTTTGTTGTCTAATGCAGTATGCTTAAGGAGTGGGGACAAAAATAAGAAAGACTTCAACAATGGGAGGAAGGAAGGTATTCCTAGAAACGTGATACGGATGTATTGAAGCGCTTAAGGAAGCTAGTTGCTATTGTTAGTTGTTAGTATATGCTAGTTCCGTAGCTTACATTACAACCCGTTAAGTCTACGTGATCTTACATCACGCGTCCTTATATTAGTGGGTAATACTAGAGGCAAGCCTATGGTTCATGCCGATGCATGTGAATTCTTTTGGAAGCTGGTGAAATTGTGTGTACATGCCCCTGCAAAATGCTTTGATTCTATCATTATTTAAAGAAATTCTCTTATGGTGTGAGGCACATGCTTGATGAAAGAATGAATTTCGTGTCAGATATCTTGGTCAGCTAATTTGCATGAGTTTGCCAATATGAAATCGATTCTTGATTCTGGAGGTCTTGATATGTTAAATGTCATTTAATGATGATACTATGCATGTTTTCTTGATGATTTATTATGTAAATAATCGGTATAATCGTAGCTCGGATTGTCGAGCCCATTAGCCATGATGGGGTGTCAACTGCTGCATGAGGTGTAAGATTATTGTTCGAGGGCGAACAAGATTTTAAGTGTGGGGTAGGTGATGCAGGACATGTTGCTGCTAAGTGATACTCAAATGTGTCGTTTTTGCCTTGTTTATCCAACAATGTTTGTACATTCTCATATGTAGGAAAGTGAATTTATATTCTTAACATGATTAGCGTTGTTTTGCGGGAAAAACGTACTTTTTATGGAGCTAAGATGCATGTTGGGAGGAATCGGAGATGGACTCGGGAGCGGCGAGAAATTAGCCAAGAAGCTGAGGCCAAGAGAGGCTCCGCGATGGAGCCATTTCACGCTACATCGCGGATGCATTCTGTCGGAAGATTTAATTGCAAAGATTTCCAAAAAGAGGTTCAGCGTTCGTGTCGTGGCACGTTGGACCTAATTACACGGAACATGGACATTCCGGTGAAGGTACGCGTTCACCTGCGTGTCACGTTGGCAACTCCGCGTTGCATGCCGTGCCACGTTGAGGGATAAATACCTGGACGACCAAATTCCAGAGGAAGCTTCCGCCCATTTGCACCGTGTCACGGAGGCGGTGCTCTGCGTGCACTCCCGCTGACGTTGCTTGATATTCAGGAAATTCCCACCGGTAAAAATGAACACTTAGATTCATTTTTAATTATTCTGACTTGGTGGAGCAAAGGCGTGGGTTACGGCGAGTTGGGGGCCGAAAATCTTGGTTTCTCTCTATATCTTTCTCCTTTCTTTCAATTGTTTGTATGATTTACACTCATTTAACGATATTTAATCCACAAATGAGTGGCTAGTACTTCTTGCTGAGGTTATGAATTGTTGTATTGAAATGTAATTGTTGATCATGATTTTTTTCAATACTTTTCTTCCATGATTTGTTCTATTAATTCTTGTTCTTACTGCATTAATGTTTGGCCAATATTGATGTAAATCTAAAGTCTGGTTTCACTGAAACACGAAATTGGAAAGTTGTGAATTAATAGGGATATGATCTTTTCTTAGTTTGGGAAAATTGAGAATTGATTTACCTTCCAGGATAGAAATATACCTGAAAGTCGTATTAGTCAGAGTGGAATCGGT
This sequence comes from Datura stramonium, assembly GCA_018107945.1. NCBI lineage: Eukaryota > Viridiplantae > Streptophyta > Magnoliopsida > Solanales > Solanaceae > Datura > Datura stramonium. Next base: position 65,550 of record JACEIK010003021.1, read on the forward strand.
TTTGTATGGCTTTAACATGAAGTGTATCACAGAAGTAGGTGGAAGGGTTCATGATTCTTAAGTTGGGTTAAAAACGAGATTTTTAATCCATTGGCATAAGTTCCGACCTTAAGCGGAGAAAAGATAAAGCCAATTTCTATCGATAACTAATTTCTCTACATGTTCGTTTTAGCCTCAGCATGCTCACATTCATTGTTCAGACTCACTTGTATATTTATTTTAGCCTCAGTATAAAATTAGATAACAAAATATAAAAACTTTTCTTTACATCGTTATGCTGTATTTTTAGAGTTACGGTAAATTGACACTTGAGTAGATTTTTGACCTGTAGTCAGTCCCTGTGGGATCGATGCCTTAGCTTACTTGGGTCACTTACTACTTGTTCCACGACCACGTGCACTTCCGTGTAGCCATCAAACAGCCGAACACCCGGTGGAAAGTGTTGAGTGTGAGAGATAGCCTCGATTATGAGGAAATTTTGGTTGCAATCTTTGATCGTCGGAGTTCGGAGGCTGAGGAACTAAGAAGTAGCTTTGGCGGTAAAGGTGTTATGGAGAAATCAGCATGTTGAGGAGTTACGTGGGAAGACAAAGTGGATATGATGGCTAAATACCCTTACCTGTTCTCTACCGGCTCGGTTTTAGTTTGGTGTCGGTTTTGCCCTAATTCTCCTGTCGAGTTTCCATGTTCGGTTCTTGTGCGCAAGTTTGATTTATGTTATGATAGATATATGCGAGGTCTGAATTAGGTTCAACTAGGTAGTTCTTTTTGGAGGTAGTCATTCCATTGGTTTTCGGTTGTTAAATGATAAGTATTTGAATATGATAATTCCCATGTTTCATGTTCTTTTATTCCTACATTCGGATGAATGTTCCCAAGGGAGATATTGTAATACCCTAGTGTCTTGCCTAGGAGTGAACCCAGAGCTAAAGGTTGAAAACTGTTGCAGGCGGAAAAATATCATAGTGTGGGCCATGGAACCACTTGTGGTATCTAACCACGTGACGTTGCATGCAGTCATGGTGAGGGGATGTCTTGGTGGCGGTGGAGACGATGGCCGACACAATGACTCATTGTTAGAGACAACGAGCCGTTGTTAGCAGGCATTTTAGGAGGCTGGGTTCAGCAGATAGGATACAATGGGTGGTCCAACAACTCATTGTGAGAAGAAACAGCCCGTTGTTGCCTACCTTCGTTTGGTTGCCAAGATTTCCAATGCATGTAATGGATCAAGACCACGACTCATTGGAAACAACCATGAGTCGTGGTGAGGCTCATGGTCAGGAGGTTCAGATTTAGTAAAGGGGCAGACAACGGTTGATGTAACGATCCATTAGTTCAGGGGACGAGTTGTCCTGTTCGTCCGTTGTTTAGTTCAGAGGAAAGTCTCAGCGGTGCAAACTACAAGCAACACAATAGTGCCGTCATTCCTTCAAGCGACCCGTTAGTTCCATCTGTTGGTCCAATCTAGACAGTTTTCAAGCAGATTCATTAAGGGAATTTTTACTTTTCTATTCTATGAGACCCAAAACTACGTCGTTTTAAACATGTATGGTGGGTTTTTACGGCGGATAATTTATTCTAAGTCTCCATTCATGCGTAAGAGTATTGAGAGCATAGGGTGATTCAAAGCTTTCTCTTCAAATCCTTCCAAGTCCTTCTTGGGCATTCAAGGGAGGTTAAGAATCAGTTGTTTTTCATATATGTAAGGCTATCAATGGGTGTTTCCTTTCACACCCATGCCATGTCTCTATGATTTCATAAAAATTCTATCAAAAATTTATGGGGTTTTGAAGTAGATTTATATAAAAATCTAATGATTGTTAATGGGATTTGTGATTTTTTAATCTTATCATATTCTAAGGGTTTTTTATCAACTTTTATGATTTAAACTATTTATAATGTTGTCGATTTTGATTTCTTTTAAATTTAGCCTAATTATGCATGATCATGATGAACGATTTATGATGTACTTTTTCAATAATGATATTTACAAGCCCATAATGAATTATGATTTAAATTATAGATTTAATCTAAACCCATCATGATTTTATGAATTTCAAGATACATTCATGATTTACAAGTATGCTTAACTGAACTTGATGATTCATGAATTATATTTTTAGCCGACTCAAGGGCCTTATTTTATTTCTTCCAGTTGATTTTATATTTATTAAAAAAAATAATTATCATAATTTAACTAGCACATGAATTAATGTATGTTATACTATGAGCATTATATATGTTTTGGGAGTAGTCTTGTCGAACAGAAATTAGGTTTCGGGCTAAGGTTAAGCATTGTATCTCGCAAACTACGTGCCACAGTTGGTATGTTGGGACCTCCTTTGTGATTGTCCACGGCCCAAATGGCCCTTTTCATGGTGATACCATACCCTTTCATGGTTCTACCCTTGGCAAGATGCAGACGTCCTTCGGCTAGGTTTACAGGTTAGACTTCATGTGTTCTCATATAGGGTATGTCGGTTAAGAAGAATCTCCACTGTTCCACATGATTTATGAATGCTTATTGTTATATTATTTTGGCTCAATTCATGTTATGTAAGGCTTTTCTCTGATGATTATGATTGATGTTTTAAGTTTTGAAAATTTTGAGTATATTTTAAATACCACATAAAAAAATTAAAGTCATAATTCTCTATTAATTTATAACTTCTAATTAAATTATTAAAATATTTTAAATATCTAGCTACTTACCTTGTATACTCATACATTCCACGTACTGACCGCATACTTTCTATGCTGTAAAGTTTCGCCAATCTGGGACGGCTCGAGCTCACAGCATCCTAGATTGTCTTAGAGTTTGCTTTCAGTATATTGGTGATTCCTCATGTTCCGAGGGATATTTTCTAAACATGTTGCTTCTTTATGTTTCCTTACATGTTCGGGTTAGTTGGGGGTGTTGTCCCATCAGCCCATCATGGTATAAACTTTCGAGACAAAGTATAGAATTTAGCTTATGTATGTCTAAGTGATTACATCTTGGTTGATATGTCATAGGATAATATGTTTCAATATACCTTGTCGGCCCAAGTCTACTGCTTATGTGAAAGAAGAATTAGATGTATGCTCATTCCATTGGTCGACTTGAGCTCTTGGGGCTCCTTGTCCCATGTTTCATACAGGTCTATGTTGGGGTATTATTAAAGCCTATACGTGCGCGTCTATATGAGTAGCCAAGGTGTTGGCCCCATCTCTAACCATTGATAAGGTCACTACTTAGGGTATCACATAATATATCAGACTTCTAGCAACTACGGTGGTTTGCTGAGCAACCTATACAACAAGTGGTAAGTCGACTGAACTATCAAGAATCTATCCTTATTGGAGTCAAGGTCCGCCCCGGTGGCACAGCAGGCAAGCATTACTATCTATATAGGTGTCAAAGAAAGTTATATTGCCCAGCTCTGCCTTATGCTTCCCAACCTCAGCAAAGTATGCTCAACGGCTAACTACAAGCTTCTAAGGCCCTGGTAAGATAACAAGACATCAGTAGTCCTTCTAGATGGTAAATAAGTGAACATGGAAATCTCTATAACCTCCTAGCGCTAGACCAAGCTGAGCTATACTCTTTTGTGAAAAGGGATACTATGTTATAATCTTAATTCATGTTATATGATTCTACAGAAAGCCGCAATTATCCTCATCTTCAGATTAATTATAACAGTTAATATTTTTCTATTCGTTTTCTTGAAACTCTATTAATTATTACAATTACCACCAAAGACTTTGAATTTTCGTAGTTCCTATCCATAACATATATAATCATAAACTCACATGACGGGTATAAGGCGTATCAACTATGCGATGAGAATATTTGCCGAAAGAGATTAGCCTTAGCATACCTCAATTGCCAAATTTTGGTTTAATCAATCCTTCTTCGATCTAGAACTTGTAATCCCTCTATATTCCAGCTCTTACATCAAGGGAGAAAGGCTATTCAACTTTAGAAATCGAGCCAAAAACATTAATCCGCAAAAACACGATGATACAAGTTACAACGTGTCTAACCCGATAAAGTCTCATGAATTTTTATAGTTTAGAAGTGTAGAAGTACTTACTATCACACATAGACGTACAAGACTTGAATAGAGATGATTTCTATGGCTTCTACTATGTAGGGCTCAATCACACCGAGCCAATTTCCAAGATTCAACTCCATAGATGTGTTCTTTGCAGGCCCGAGAATCATTACCCAAGAAGAATTAGCAATTGGAACTATTTCTTAGCGTAACTTACCATCAATTTTATGAAAATCGCATGGGATAATCGCCCTAGGACGAGCTCTCATTTGAAGAAATGCTTTAAATAAAACATACAACATCATAACTTATATATATAGAGGGCGGTGGCGGGGGTTAAGTAGTCCGCCCCCATTGCTGCCGGCATAGAGCGCGACACCGCCCCTTGTGGGAGGTAGGAGGTGCGTGATCTTGGGCAGAATTTCATGCCCAAGTGATACTCAAATACTTCATTCTACTTGTTTATCTATTTTTTATGTGTGCAATCTCACTTCTTGATTTTTATGTAAATGTGAATCTTATACTAACCAATTGATTAGTGTTGTTTTGTAGTTAGAAGGAATTGCAGCTAATCTACAAGTGGGTGAAGTGTGGGAACGGACTCGGAAGCAAGAAGTGGAAGCTGACAAGGGAAGTTGGCAAGAGGGGCTCCGCGATGGCTCACAGGTCATTGCTGCCATCGCGGAGGCATTTACTGGGAGGATAAATTGTAAAATTCCAGTGGAGGTGTGCGTTACCTCCGTGGCACCGGGCGGTGCTCCCTTGATGCACTCGTGTGACGAGGTGTTTGCAGGAACCTCATATTTCGGTGAAGGTGCGCGATAGCAGCACCGTGGAACGGAAGCATGCTCCGCGTGCATGTCGTGCCACGCTGAGGTGCATGTACCTGGGAGCCGAGATTCCAGTGGGGTCCGTGATAGCACCATGGCACGGAGCCTAAGCTCAGCGTTTACCTCCGTGCCACGTTGTCGCTTTATTTCGGGAAAATTTTCCACTAGTATAAATAGCACACTTGGGTTTTGTTTTTAACATTCTGACATTTTGGAGCAAGAACGTTGTTAGCAGGCACTTGAGAGGACGAAATTCTAGGGTTAATTCTCTTCCTTTTTCTCTTTAATTTCAATTGCTTGTATGAATTCTACTTGTTTAAAGATGTTTAATCCACAAATGAGTGGCTAATTCACCTCTTACTGAGGTTAAGGATAGTTGTAGAGGAATGTAATTATTAATCATTTCAGTCTTCATCTTCTCTATAACGGTTGTTCTATCAATTCTTATCTTTACTACATTAATGTTTGGCTAATGTTAATGTATACCTAAAAAAATCCAATTTTGAATAGAAAAGAAAATAATTGAATAGAGATGTGAATTGGTAGGATATGATCTATTCTTAGTTGGGAAAATTAAGAAAGATTTACGTTTTAGAATAAATATATCTGAAAGTCGTATTAGTCTTTTATAGAATTTGTTATGTATGGCTGGGGAAACATGTGGGGTTCTTATATCAATGTAGAATAAAGGTCTCGTGATTTTTAATTGGATAGGAGTTGAAAGATCCAATCCATAGGCGATTAATTCTGACTAACAATCGAAGAAGGTCAGCAGATTTGGAGTAGAAATTACATCCCTGCATGCTTGCCTTAACCTCAACTTGTTAATTGCTATTGTTCAGACTTTGTTACAATCTTTACGTAGGTTCTTATTAACTATTACTATGACTCATAAAACATTATTTGTTTTGTTGTCTACACTCATAGAGATATAGTTCACTAACAATTAGGTTAATTACTACCGTATTTCAGTCCCTGTGGGATCGATACTTGGCTTGAAATAAAGCCACTTTACTACTTCTACGACCACGTGCACTTGCGTGTATCTTGGTTTGAACAAGTTTTGGCGCCGTTGTCGAGGGGCCCGGCAATTGGCTATATTAATTTTCTTAGTGTTAGTTTACAAATTCAATATAAGTGTTGAAAACTTGATCTTTGCCTTTCTCTTGCAGGTACTGAATCTTTCTGAACGCTGTAGAGGCAAGGAGGTGGTGGGTTCATTTATAGAGCCAGAGAGACAATTTCATCGCCAAAGAAGGAAGCTCTAGAGAAACTGCCAGTTGCTAAGACGAGGCAATTATGGGCGGCAGCAGAATCACCTATTGTGAGGCAGTTTTAGTTCCTGAAGAGATGGCAGCAAGTCGGGCGGGTTCGCGAAGTGGAAATCCCCACATGCAAATAATGTAACATCCAGGCATTATGAGACCCGGAGGCCAGGAGGGAGGTTCGAGCTTAAAGCGAGAATATAGTGCGGGTTATTTGCACACCCAGGGCAATTTACAGGTCTCCCTCATGATGATCCACAACAACATCTCCAAAACTTTTGGAGATGGGGACCTCTCATCCCCGCTGGAGTATCATCTGACATGTGAGGCTTACATTAATCCCATTCTCACGGTTGGAGGAAGAAGAGGTGGTTGAAAATTTGAACCACTAATTCTATCACTACGGGATGATCTCGCAAAGAAGTTTTGATACAATTCTTTCCATCAGGAAGACATCCAGACTTAGAAGTCAGATTCTAAGTTTTCAAACAGAAGAGGGTGAGAATTTGTATTTGGCTTGGGAAGGTTCAAGTCATGTAAGAGTTGTCCTCATCATCACCGGTCTAATGATGGTGGTGCATACATTATTGGGGTTTGAGACACATACTAAGATTTTGTTAGATTCGGTAGGTGGTGGCGAGGCATTGGAAGAAGACTTATGAGGAGCTTTACACTTTGTTAAACCGTATTTCAAGGGAAATCCAGAATGGAATTCGGATTCAACACGAGAGGAACAAGGAAAGTTGCGGGAGTCTTTGAGGTGGATGGTTTTACAGCTGTGCAGCACGAGATAGGCTGCGTTGCAAAATCAACTCAACACCCACTTGACGGTATGAGCTTGAATCAAGCCTGCTGACCCGATCCAATGTAGTTCATCAGGTATGGTGACAAGTAGGTGGGAGTAGTGAACACTCCAGCTGAGTGTTGTGGTGCCAATCAGGACTCGGTAAATTTTTGTTAGGAACATCCGGAGGGCAATAATTAACGAGTATGGCAACAGATTACAACCCAAATTGGAGGAATCATCCAATTTTTCTTGGGGGTGTAGTCATCAAGGACAGGGTTCGAATCCAGGGTGTGCAGAGAAATCAAGGGGGCATCAAATTTTCAATCTCAATATGGGAAACAATGCACCTCCTCCACCACCCAGCAACATTGAGGATATGTTGAAAACCATAATAGCTAACAAAGCGGTGTCTTGTTGATTATGTGAAATTAGCGGCTGACATAAAAAATCGGTAGTTAGCTACAAAGGCATTGTAGTATCTGTTTGGACAGTTATAGCTGGGCTAAAAGCACCAGACCCAGGGAGACTACCAAAGTGATGCAGCCCAAATCCCAAAGCAGGTCAATGTAGTTACAATAAGGAGTGGAATGCAACTCAAAGGAGGTGGGGCAGAGAAAGGCCACCCCTTAGCAATCTGGAGCAACGGAAAAAGAGGGAACATGATGATGTGAGGGAAGGAAAAGGCAGCTGAGATAGAAGGCCACCACCCCGTTTCTCGGAGATTAAAGAAGCACAAGGAGAAGCTTTAGCGAGGGTATGGAAGTGTTGAAATAGGTACATAATAATTTACCTTTAGTTGATGTTTTACGGGAGTGCCAAAATATGCCAAGTACATCAAGGACAATTATAGCAAACAAGCAGATTGACAGGTATGCTACGGTGGGCTTACTGAGGAGTGCACCTCCCGAATGCAGAATAGATTGCCGATAAAGCTCAAGGATCTGAGGGCTTTACTGAGCCCGGATTACAGGTGGGCAATGTTATTTGAGCTCGCGAGATTATGAATTGGGAGCATGAATAAACTTGATGCCAACATCGGTGTTCAAGAATTGGGGCTGGGCAGCCCTATACCAACTACGCTGATCTTACGGCTAGTTGACCGTTCGTGGCCGAGACAGTGTGTATGGGATGTGCTAGTGCAAGTGGGCTCTCTTATTTTCCTGGTGGTTTTATTATCTTGGATTTCAAGCTGGATGCGGAAGTCCAATTAATTTTGGAACGTCCTTTCTTGGAAACCGGGCGAGCTTTGATTGATGTGGCTGTTGGGCAGCTAACCATGCAAGCACATGAAAAAGTAGAGGTTTTTGATATGTACAAGTCCATGAGATTATCGGCCATTTATGAGGAGCTATCAACAATCAATGTGCTAAATCAGGGGCAACTCTTCAGATTGTTGACTCACAGGACGTTGGAGAGAGCCTTGATGGGCTCGGATCATTTTAGCTGACAGTGATACATATGAGATGGTCTGCGGTATTTGACGAGCCAAAGCGGTTTGTAGGGAAGCGGGACTTTGAGCCATTGATGAGGTCCTTGGAACAATTGCCAAAGCCATCAATTGAGGAGGCAGAGTTGAAGACATTGCCTCCACATCTGAAGTATGTATTTTTGGGGGAAGATGACACCTTGTCGGTCATCATTTAAACGGAAGCGAACGAGCACACGTGAAAGATGCATTGGTGGTCCTCAAAGGCGGAAGAAAGCAATGGGTTGGCAGATGTCGGACATCAAAGGAATTAGTCCAGCTTTTTGCACACACAGGATTTTTATGGAAGAAGGATCCAAGCCAAGCGTACCTTCATCGGCGGAGGTTGAATCGAGGTGATGAAAGGATGTAGTCGAAAGGAAGTGATCAAGTGGCTTGATGCAAGTGTGGTATATCCCATTTCAGACAGTGAATGGGTTAGCCCAGTTTAGTGTGTTCCAAGAAAGGAGGGATGATCGTGGTCACCAATGAAAAGAATGAGCGATTCCCACACGCAAAGTCACAGGCTAGTGAATTTGCATGGATTATAGGAAGCTCAATGAGGCCTAAGGAAAGATAATTATCTATTCCATTTATTGATCAGATTTTGGACAGGTTTGCAGGTCAAGAGTGTTATTATTTTCTTGATGGATATTCCATTTTATAATCAAATAGCCATAGCATTGGAAAGATCGGGGAAGACCACTTTTACATGTCCTTGTGGGACATATACTCAGGCGGATGCCATTTGGTCTAAGCAACGCACCAGCCACATTCCAGCGAAGCATGATGGCGATCTTTCACGAGTATGGTGGAATATTTTGTCGAGGTATTTATGGATGACTTTTTCTATTTTGATAATGCGTTTGATACATGTTTGAAGTCTTGGCAAGGTGCTGGCTTCGATGTGAAGGCTCAACCTTGTTCTCAAATGGGAGAAGTTTAATTTTTTAGTCAAGGAGGAGTATCTTCCTTGGCCATAAGGTGTCATGCAAAAGGTTGGAAGTAGATCGTGCAAAGGTGAGGTGATCGGCTTCACCACCACCGGTGTTAGTGAAGGGTGTTCGCGGTTTCTCGGACATACGGGGTTCCTATAGACGGTTCATCAGAACTTCTCAAAAGTTTCTAGACCGATATGCTGGTTTGCTAGAAAAAGAGGTGAAGTTCGAGTTTGACAAGGATTGTGTAAAAGCATTCGAGGAGCTAAAAGCGGAGAGAGTGCAGTGAAGCGCTACTCTCATTTAGCCGGAGTGGGAACAATACACAGTTTATGTGTGATGCAAGTGGCTGTAGGATTTGTATTAGGGTAGCGGAGGAATAAAATTTTCATTTCACTTATTATGGAAGCAAAACACTTGACGCAGCCCAAGTCAAATATACGATCGCGGAGAAAGGAGATGCAGCATTGGTGTTCGCATTTGATAAATTTAGGGTCCTATACGGTGGGTTAGAAAGTAGTGGTATATACTATCATGCAGCAATTAGGTATTTGTTTGGCAAGAAGGATGCAAAGCCTAGACTAATCAGATGGATATTTTTGCTACAAGAGTTTGACCTAGAGATTCGGGATAGAAAGGGCCGAGAATCAAGTGGCGGATCACCTCGCGATTGGAAAGTCGGTTGCATGTAAAGAAAGGTATTAGCACATCAAAGAAGAGTCCCGGATAGGCAACTCTTAGAAATAAGGAAGCTGAAATCCTTGGTATGAAGATATTGTGAACTTGCTGGTAAGTGGAGTCTACCCACCGTAGGCTACATTTCGGCAAAGAAAGAAGTTGAGACATGATTGCGAGATATTACATATGGGATGAGTTGTACATTTAGCAGGGACCGGATCATGTGATGATAAGATGCATTCTAGAGAGCCAGATTGTATAAGTATTAGGAGTTTCACTCATAGTTGTATGGAGGGCACCACGGAGGAGGCGGACAGCTCACAAGGTACTTTCTGATCAGGTTTCTTTTGGCCCTGTTGTGTTAGAGATTCTATAGCATATGTAAAAATGTGTGATAGATGTCAAAGGACAGGCACAATTGGTAGAAGACAAGAAATGCCACTGCATCAGATATTAGAAGTTGAGATTTTTGATGTGGAGAATAGACTTCATGGGCCTGTTTCCACCGTTATTTGGTAATCGTTACCTCTTGGTAGCGGTTGACTATATATCTAAGTGGAGTCGAGCAACAACTTGTCCCGGGAATGACAACAAGGTGGTGACGAAATTTGTGAAAAAAGCAAATTTCACCGGGTTCGGACACCCAGTACCCATCAGTGATGGAGGTGCTCATTTTGTGAATGTGAGTTTCAGGAACTTGCTAGACAAGTATGGGGGTGCGACACAAGGTAGCGACAGCATATCATCCCCAAGCTAGTGGGCAAGTGGGTGTCAAGAGCAAAGAGATAAAGAAGATTCTCTGAAACTGATGGAATGCACAACGAATTGATTGGGCAAGCGAGACTTGACGATGCATTGTGGAGAAATATAGAACTGCTTACAAGACACCCATTGGAACTTCTCCGTACAGATTGGTTTGTGGAAAGGCATGTCATCTACGTGGAGAATTTGGAACATCAAGCTTTTTGGGCCGTGAGAAAACTAAACATGGATCCGGAGCTAGCAGGGAAGAAAGAGGTTGTTGCAACTAAGCGGGTCGTCAGTTTCGATGGCATGCCTATGACAGTGCCAAATGCTACAAGGAGAAAACTAAAAGGTGTACGACGGGCATATGGTGCATCGGATCTTTGAGCGGGGCAGAAAGTGTTGTTGTTTAATTCAACGTTGAAGCTTTTTCCAGGAAAGTTGCGGTCCAAGTGGTCAGGTTTTAAGTGGTGAGAATGACCCCACACGGGGCGGTGGAGATTGTGGCAAGAAGATAGAAGTGCCACATTTTTGGTTAACGGGCAAAGATGTAAGCATTATTGGGGTGAGCGTTATTCGAGAAGTCCATCACTCTAGAGGATGATTAAGGATGAATAGCGTCGAGCGCGTGGTAAACCATGCACACTGCACGGGAGTCAACCAATGAATGTGTTGTATTAAGAAGAGTTAGGATTGTTTGAAAAGAAAAAAAATAGTTGAGAGGCAACCTATGATTTCTAACGAATTTCTTGTGGTTGAATGATTTTCAGGTGGAACGGAGGGCCAAAATACAAGCGTGCAATGGAAAAAAATCAAAGGTAAGAAAATAAAATTTGGGAAATTCGGTGAGCCCTGCGCGATGACTCCGTGTCACGGAGGAGGGCCTCAGCGTTACTCTCCATGACCCGTTGAGGTATTCCGAAATTTTTAAAATTCTCTAGAAACACCTACGCGATGGCTCCGTGTCACGGAGGAGGGCTTGCGGTACCCTCCCGTGACACGTTGAGGTGTCTTACGTTGGGTCACCTCCGGTCACGGGTAAACCTGCAACCCCTTTTGCTTAAATCCCTTCATTTTCCCCATTCCTTCATTTCCTCTGCGACCTACACCCCAAAATTCCTTCTCCCCCAATGTGACACGGACCTAGTGAGCGAGTTTCTTCGATTTTCTATTCGATTTCATCAAAGTAAGGTATGTTCTTGAATTTCTTCTTATTATTTCAAAAATTTTCGATTCTTGAACATGTTTTTATGATGAAACCTTGCCCTAAGTGAGTAATAAGCTTGTAATCAATTGAGTTATGATTTAATGATGTTCATAAGATCGTTGTGAGTAGATTAACTCAATAGTTACATGATTGTTGAAATTCTTACGATATTGATAACTAGGGTTGAGGATTGAATAGGAAGAAGAAGAAATGCATTAAAATGTTGATAATTTGGGTTGTGCATGTTGTTTGAAGTGAAATATATTGTGATTGAAGTTGATTATGCTATGGTAGAAGATGGATTTTCGGGAGAATGTAAATAGAGAATTAGCACACTGGAGGTTGTTGTGCTAAAGTACAGCTTGCTCATGATGATATAATTGAATCGATGGAGAAATTTTATAATTCATTGTATGAAGTCTGAGTAGTACAAAGTTATTATTCCATCGAATTGTATGAATGCACTGAGCATGTCGAGAATTAAGAATTGCAAAAACATGATTGTCTTGTCGAATTTTGTTGACTACGGCTAAATACTAAGTGTGGGGTGATCAAATTAAGCTTGACCTTAGTCGTAGCCAACTTATGGATCAAGTCACATTGGAACTGTGTTTTTTTGAATGTACAGGAAAAATGTCAGGCAGACAGGATAATGGCAAGAGATTGCATCCACATCTGGTGCCGGAAAGTGGTCTGGCGTTTTCTGGCGGGCACTACTTTGGTTCCTTTCGAGGCAACAAGCGGTATGGAACCAGATAGGTGATGGATGAGGGCAGAAATGGTATGCCAAACAAAGGAAACCCAAGTACTTCCGAGAAAATAGCACGGGAACCATTGGCACAAGAATTCCCTAGAATCCTACGGGATTAACAACTGCTGGGTCTAAACTTCATTTTTGAAGAACCCGGAGTGCAATCTCCATCTTATCAAGGAATTCTATGCTAACTGGAACCCGACCTTGCGCAGCCACACTATCAAAATCAGAGGGCAGGTGGTCACCTTTGAAGCCCACCATTTGAATGCAATCTGAGTGCGGGACACGAGACGCTCATGTCATCCGTTAAGTACGAACATAAGAACATAACTCCACTGTACGCGGATATCAGACGCACCTTATGGCTGAGCACGATCGACAGCCAGGTGGGGTAGGCACAAGGAAAGGGGCTACCATAGACATTGCCCTATAACACGATGAATAGAGAGGCTTGAGCCCAGTTGGAAATTGTTTGTTAGTAATACGTCCGGTGCCACATGACTGATCTCACGGGATAAGTTTTGTCTAGTGTATGTGCTGATGAAGGGCTAGAAATCAATGTTGGGGCAGTAATCATCTCCCGCCATGAAGAGAGCCAGCGCATAAGGGGCATAGATAGGTTTGGTGGTCTGCTTACCACTTTCTGAGAACCACATTATTTGAGGAGGAGGCTAGATTACATCCCAGTTGACAGGCGTGCCTTGGATGTTACCAAAACCCAAGGCACGACACTACTTATAGGCTTGTACTCACACTAGCAGTGACATGCTGAGATGATCAATACATGGCCCGCATATATGAGGTTGGATGTTTGATTGGTGTCAGTAGGCCATCGAGGACAGAGTGTGAAACTGTGGTGGATTGCCTGCCCATTCAACGAGAATGCCCGAGCTTTATGCCGAGTGAAGTGCATTTGTATGTGGAGCCCGTGGATGAAGACGTCCCTACTTATGAGGAATCACGCCGGGAGGACTCAGATTTTTAGTCGGACGAGGACGGCGGGGGCGATTCTGATCTTGGAGATGAACACTGGCTTTGATGAGAAAATTGAATATTTTGATTGATCAAGGAGTTTCACCACCCAAACTTTGTTGTTAATTTGCAATTATGTGAACACTGGGGACAGTGTTCCGATTAAAAGTGGGGTGGGAGTAGTTGAGTGTTAGCTCTTGTGTTTATGTTTTTGTGATTGTGCAAATTGTGACCTGTATTCTTTTGTGTTTCATGTTACGTAACTAATGTTGGTGTTGTAATGAATCTTTAGCTGCTGTTGTGTGTGATGTGTAAATATTTTTCAATTATATTTATCTTTTTCTATCGAAATTTTTGTTGAAATTTTTATGTTGGGTTTCTCGGTTTTTGTTTTGATTACTTTTCCCAAGAATAGTCCCATTGAATTGACATCATAGATAGCGACTGTTCCCGACGATAGATGAATGACGACCTTCTTAAAAATATAGTCAATCAAAGGAAATAATAATTTTTCTTGGTTCAGCTGCTTTCTTTTGTTTGTTTCCAAAACGTGTCGCTAATTAATGGTTCGAGAATTCTTGTTACGTGTTACATGATTGTAAGATGCAAGTGTGATTCTCATGAAAGCATGCAAATGTGTTAAACATGTAGAGATACCTAGGCCTAAATGAATTCCGATTCGGGTTGATCGAGGCTTAATAGTGAATTCTTGTATTTAGCATTGAAGAGTCGTGAATATGTCTTAAGTTGAGCATGTGCGTGGTGTGAGAGTGAGGTTACGACTATTCCATGCTATTGTGACGTGTCTAGAACTTGCCTGGTTTGTATACTAAACAAAATGAAGGATGTGGATTTTAGGAAAGGATGTAGGCATTTCTTTGAATGAACTTAAAGTTTCTCCCTTATCATACCTACCTTGATGTTACATCCTAGTTAGCCCCATTGAGCCTTTAGCCTATTCTTTGAGAGGTACAAACCGAGCTTAATCCCTTGTTTCATTAGCCATGAATTTGATCCAAAACTCTTAGCGCTTAAGAAAAACAATTTTCCCAAAGTGTAAAGGAGTGAAGTGACGAAACCCGAAGGAAGCGAAGTTGTGAAAGATAAAAGAAAGGTCAAAGGTGCACTTGTTGAAATTGATTAATTAATAGTAGAGAGTAAGAAAATCAATGAATGAAAAAAATAAAGATGCACAAATACTCTTTGCTAGTAAGTCGAGTGTGCTTAAAGAAATGGGAACAAAAACAAGAAGAAAATTCAATAAAGAGGAGGAGGAAGAAGCAATGTCCGAAATGATGGTGGGGCGTATTAAAAAGCGCTTAGGGAAGCTAGTTGCTGGTATTGGTTAGCCCAGTATTTACTAGTTCCTTAGCTTACATTACAACCCATTAAGTCCTACGTGATCTTACATCCGCGTCCTTATATTAGTGGAGTAAAACATTGAGGCAAGCTTATGGTTCACAACATGATGCATGTAATTCTTTGGGAGAGCGAGCGTAATCGTATTCATATACCCCTACATATGAGTGCTTTGGAAATCTTAGCGATTTACTGCATGGGGTAGTTCTCTTGTGATTGCAGGGCACATGCTCGACGAGAGATAAAATTTCAGTCGGATGTCTTGATCAGTTGATTTGGCATGAGTTTTCCAAGATCGAGAATCGATTCTTGAGTTAGGAGGTCTTAATGTGGTGTACTTAATTTTTATTGATGAAACCATGCATGTTTTCTTGATGATTTTCTATCATAAATATCCCAGTATAGTTGTAGCTTGATGGTCAGACAAATTAGCTATGCGCGGGTTTCAATTACATGAGATATGAGAGTATTGTTCGAGGACGAACAAGGTTTTAAGTGTGGGAGTAGAAGTGATCTTGGGAAAAATTTCATATAAGTGATACTCAAATACTTCATTCTACTTGTTTATCTATTTTTATATGTGCAATCTCATGTGATTTTTATGTAAATGTGAATCTTAAATGTGAATTTATACTAACCAACATGATTAGTGTTGTTTTGCTGTTAGAAGGAATTTTTGGAAGCTAATCTACAAGTTGGTGAAGTGCGGGAATGGACTCAGAAGCAAGAAGTGGAAGTTGACAAGGGAAGTTGGCAAAAAGAGGAGCTCTGCGATGGCTCCGAGTCACGCTACCATCGCGGAGGCATTCTTCCTGGGAGGATAAATTTTGTCAAATTCAAGTGGAGGTGCGCGTTACCTCTGTGGCATGGAGGCAGTGCTCCGTGATTCACTCTGTGTCACGCTGAGGGTGTTTACCCGGAACCTCATGTTCTAGTGAAGGTGCGCGATAGCACCATGGCACGGAGGCAATGCTCCACGATACATGTCGTGCCACGCTGAGGTGCATGTACCTGGGAGCGGAGTTCTAGTGGGGGCCCGTGATAGCACCGTGGCACGGAGGCAGTGCTCCGCAATACACTCCGTGCCACGTTGCTTGTTATTCCGGGAAAAATTCCCACTAGTATAAATAGCACACTTAGGTTTTATTTTAAACATTCTAACATTTTGGAGCAAGAACGTGGTTAGTAGGTTGTTTAGAGGACGAAATTTTAGGGTTAATTCACTTCCTTTTTCTCTTTAATTTCAATTGCTTGTATGAATTCTACTTGTTTGAAGATGTTTAATCCACAAATGAGTGGCTAATTCACATCTTGCTGAGGTTAAGGATAATTGTAGAGGAATGTAATTATTAATCATTTCAGTCTTCATCTTCTCTGTAATGGTTATTCTATCAATTCTTGTTTTTACTACATTAATGTGTGGACAATGTTAATGTATATCTTAGAAATCCAATTTTGATTCTTAAAAGGAAATTAATTGGACAGATGTGAATTTGTAGGATATGATCTTTTCTTAGTTGGGAAAATTGAGAAAAGATTTACGTTCAGAATAGAAATATATCTGAAATTTGTATTAGACTATTATGGAATTTTTTATGTATGGATAGAGCATGGGGTTCTTATGTCACAGAAATGTAGAATAAGGGTCTCATGATTCTTTAATTGGATAGGAGTCGAAAGATCCAATCTATAGGCGATTAATTCCTGACTAACAACCGAAGAGAAGATTGACTGATTTGAATTAAGAAATTAATTCCCTGCATGCTTGCCTTAACCTCAGCTTGTTCATTGCTATTGTTCAGACATTTAATTACAATCGTTACTTAGGTTCTTATTAACTATTAATATCGACTCATAAAACATTATTTGTTTGGTTGTCTACACTCATAGAGATATCGTTCACTAACAATTAGGTTAATTACTACCGTAGTTTAGTCCCTGTGGGATCGATACTTAGCTTGAAATTAAGCCACTTTACTACTTGTAAGACCACGTGCACTTGCGTGTAGTTTGGTCCGAACAGTGTGCGACGCAGCACCCCTTGCCGCCTGGCCTTCCTCGATCTCCTTCCATGCACTCACACGTTCCACCTTTGAGCCTTCTCCCGCATGTGCCATACTCTCAACACTCTCAACAATCACACGCGTACGTAGATTAGACGAAGAAAACTTATGAGGCGTAACAGTTATGGGGTGGCGAAGTTTGAGTAATCACCCTAAAACTTGTTGTTTATATAATTGTTGGAGTTGAGGGGAGAGGACAATCTTCAGAAGCCTTTCTACGACTTGTATTTTCTCACCACGACTTATATGATGGTCCATTGGGATTATCCCACAAACCCCAGTGTAGAAGTAAGTGCAAAAGATTTGGTACATATCGTGGTATCTGGTCATGAGTCATACAAAATGATTGTATAAGAGAACTAGAGAAGGTCGCATACAGAACATTAAGCACGACCCATGGTACATGATGTTAGATATACTTATATGACTATTTACATTTTTGTGAGTTTATAATTCTTAAAAAATGCATAAATTCATATGTTTGTGTGTTTTGTATGCCAAAAAATGATTTGAGGTATTTTGTGCAGGAAAGGAAGAAAAAAAGACTCAAAATGAACAAAGGTTGAAGGTTTGAGAAGCGGGGAAGAAGGTTCGAGGGCTCTGGCTGACGCCCAGCGCCCGATCCTCAACTTCATGAGATAATTTCACCATTTTTGGGGCTATGGATGGCACCCTAAGCCAAGTCCTTCACTTTAGAGGATGTTCATTCAACACCTTGGCGAGATGGTGGGTGTGGAGCCCCAGAGCTCCCCAGACATAGAGAAAATTCACAAAATTCTTGTGAGATAGAGGAAGCCGCATGCCAGCAGGAACCTAATGTTCAAGAATTTAACTAACACCTTGGTGTTATGGTGAGAGTGGCATGACTGAGGTGTTAGAAGTGTAGAAAATTGATTAAGTCCTTGGTGAGATGGTGAGGGCGGTGCACTAGGCATATCCCAAAGCTAAAATTGCTAGAAATTTGGTTATCTCTGTGGTGAGATGGTGAGAGCGGTGCACTAGGCATATCCCAAAGCTAAAATTGCTAGAAATTTGGTTATCTCTGTGGTGAGATGGTGAGAGCGGTGCACCAGATCTATTCTAGGCTGAAATTGCTAATTTTAAAGCTAAGTGTTGGAGGGCAGAAGAATCATTTCAAGGCTCAACTATAAATACATCCTCTAGGGCGTTTATTAGGGATCTTTGGATCATTTTTGCATTCCGTATTTCATTTATTAAGGCTTGTAAGCCGTTTGGAAAGAAGACAAAGTTCTAAACTAGTTTTCTTATCTTCTTCACTATTTTATTTCGAATGATGATGATTAAGCATTTGTTTTTTTACTTGTCTATGAGTGGCTAAACTCATACTAGGGTTTTTTCCATGGTGGATGGTTGATTGTTTGAAAGACTAATTTAATATAGATTCAATTCTTCTTTAATGGTTGTTTGTATTCACTTGTTTTAATAGCTTATTTGTGAGACTGATCACCTTGTAAGTAAATCTATTGGGTTTTGATTGAACTTGGGAAAGGGAATCAATAGGGTTAAAGGTAAATGCAGAACATGAATTTAAAGAACCTCGAACCCATTCGTGAGAGGATAGAAGTTGTTGTTGAGGATAGGCATATACCCTTGAACCCTATTTAGTTGAAATACAAGTAGGAATGATCGTCGTTTTATGTTTCTCCTCTGACCATAGGGATATTGGCATTAGGGTTTATGAAATAGTTCTTGGTTGTTAGGGATAGTGGCAAGGAATGGGATAGTAACTTGCAACTATCCACCATAGGAAGAATCATTCTAGTGTAATCACGTCTTGAAAACTCAACCAGAAACCAAACAAGTGCATCTCCCTTGATTTTTATCATCATCGAAGTAAAACCAAGCTTGCAACTGCTTTAGTTAATTTTACATTTAAAGCTTTTATAGTTTAATTTCCCAAATCATTCCCCATATCAACTATTTTTCTAGAATTGCAAAATAAAGTAATAACCTTATAATAATTGAACTGACAAGTTTCTGTGGGTACAATAATCGGGACTTCCAGTCCTATATTACTTGACGACCACATGCGCTGGTGTGCACTTAGGCGAAGTCAAGATTTTAGCGCCGTCACAGGGGACTTGAATATTGTTTGATCATTTGTAGGTTAAGATTTTATTCCGCTATTCTGTATATATTGTATAGATTTTGATTTTTAATTTTTGTTAGTATTATACCACTCTTCATAACATGATATCATGGTATATAAATGAGTTGAATATTAGGTATTCATATTTTTGTGACCATGTCTGAATTGTAGAGGACCCCACTTGTGGCAACACTATAATATTTGTGGTGTATGTGGTGGTATGGATTGCCATTTAAGGAGTTGCCCAAATTTTTATTCCCATTCCCCATGCCCCTATTACGATCCACCTATTTTTTTATTCTTTCAAGAATAATGAAGAGGAGGAACATCATGCTCAAACAAGCAATATAGAGAAATTGATCATGGTGCATATGGAAGTAATAAGGGAGAAACTTACTGAACAGGAAGGAGCCTTAAATATGATGAGTACCAATATCATAGAGATGATGGCTGAGACACAACTTGTAATGATTTGCAAGTTACGGTCTTAGCCAATACTCTAGAGGAACCTCAAGTGGAAGGGAGAATAGAAGTCAGACAAGAGATAGACCAGGTTGGCTCAAGTATCCATAACATGCATGGTCTGCTGAATGAAAACGTTGAGGTGTCTGAGGCCAAATGACAATGTGTTGTGGATACAAGCCAATGTCGGGAACAAGAAGAAGAATCCCCACCATTAGATGATTATTTTTTGGTTGATGTCGATGTTAAGGAGGTGGATAAAAGTGAGAATGTCAAGCATAATGCAACCTTGGAGTTAGGGTACATTGGTCCTCATTGTAAACACTTTTTGATATTGTTGTTTGGTTGGAAATCTAGAAATAGAGCTTCCAAGCCTATAGAGAGATGTGTAAATGAGGAACAATGCCCCTATATTCTAAAATCCATTATGCCAAAGGCACACAATGACATCCCTCACTTAAGGGGCAATAAGGGCAAGAGGCAATATATATTACTTGGTCCCTTTAAGATTGCACCACCGCCCCTTGATCATAATAGGAAATTGGAAAATAAACTAGGGGTGAAATTTATAAGCTCAAAGTGGAAGTAAAAGTGGTGAAACTTGATGGCATCGTGCCGCGATGTTAAATCAAGTGCTTGTTGGGAGGCAACCCAATTTGTAATGGTGTAGTTTTTCTTGTTTTTGTATAGTGTCATTTTAATTGTTGTTTCTCTTTTGCAGAGAAAGGGAAGTTTGAGTACCTGAAAATTAAAGCTAAGGAGCATGGTCTTATCCTAAGCATGGGGTCATGTGACCCGCAAATTCAAGAACCTGCTGCTAGCTTGGCCTTAAAGGGCCTCATGGAGTAATTTCTCACTCTAATATGACTTTTGATTTTAGTTGCTCTGAGGACAAAACAAGACTTTAAGTGTGGGGTAAGGGTATGTCTCCCTGAATTTTGTTATTTAAGGGTGAGTATGCCATCAACTTTTGTGTGAAAATCTTTTGAAAATGGCATATCTCATTCACCCTTTGGTTTTTCTTATGGCCTCGGTTCTTTTCCAAAGGGGAGTCCTTTGAACTTGATAATTTTTGCATTTTTAGGAGTTGTTGTCTTCTTAGAGTAGTGACTCTTCCCCGTGATAGATGGATGATGTCCATCTTAAGGGAAATTAGACACTTTTTTTAAGGATTGAGTCATATATGATTCACTTGTGTGCTTGTCGACATTCTACTTAGCTACTATGCTAGAGTCAACAAAGTGGTCATATTGAGAACATAAGTGAGGAATCCATAAGAGACACACATATCTCTTTAATTTGACTCAATATGATTTTAATGGCTTAATAATGAATAATTTCATTTAATATGATTGTATGATTATGTAGTTGTAGGAAGCTGACTAGATTCTTCATTGCCATGAGAGGTGAGTGAAATTGTCTTGTTGGTACATGTTGTAGCATCTAGAACGTGCCTTAGAGTACATAGGATAGCTAGTTGTTAGGGAGTTAGGATATGATCAAGGCGTTTCTTTGAAAAATCCATGTTTTTCCCATATTTGTTTACCTCCCTATACATTCTCCGTAGTTAATCCCAATTTGAGCCACAAATCTTTATTCTTTCATAGCCACTAAAGTAACTTAGTCCCCCTTTTTGTGAGACCTCAGATTTATTGATCCAAAGTAGTCTATGCACTTTGAGACTTGAAAGTAAAGGTTCATCGAGGTATAATGTTAAGATAAAAAGAACAAATTGTGGTAAGAGGAGAAAAAAAGGAAGAATGAGTGTCCATAGAATTGTGTTGTTTACTTGCTTCTAGGACAATGAAAGGTAGAACTTTGATTGAAAAAATTCTTATTAATTCTATAAGAAGAGACTAGCAGTCATGTAGTGAAAAATGGGGCATGAGAAGAAAAAAAAAAAGAAAAAAGGTGAGTTAGTGAAGAGTGAACAAGCAAGAAAAAGGTGGTGGATTTGAAAAGTGAAAAGATGTCTTAAAAGTGCTTAGAGCGGTAGTCCCTACAAAAGAATTATCATTCTTACCTGTCCCTTAGCTGATATTACAACAAAGAAAAGTCCTTGTGATCCAAATCTCTTGAAACAACCAAGTTATCTAAATATACAAGAAGGGCAAGTTTATGTTATATGACCTATGTGCATTACATCGTTTGTTAGCATGAGAGTGCCTTGCTTTCTATGTTCCATGTGTTTGCGTTGATAATATGAGAGAAGAGCATCAATAAAAGTGAGGGACACAAGATGTCTAATTCAGTGTACTATTTGTTGCATATTTCATACTTAATAATGTTGGCCCTATGTTTTAAAAAGATGAGACAATTACAACAGTTGTGTGGTCTTGAGTGTGAAACTTTTACATGTGCTCGATGAGAATTGTTGTATGTTGATAAACCACTTGATCTATGCTCTATGCTAGTTGGTTCAATGTGAATTTTTAGAGGTACAAATTGTGATGGAGAAAGATGATTTTATGTATGGAATTAAGGATTGTTTGAGGACGAATAATGGTTTAAGTGTGGGGTGGTGATTTTGGGCATACTTCTATGCCATTTGCTTTGTTTTTTCCCATCTTTTACCTTGTTTAGAGTTTATAACCCTTAATAAATTCATAAATTCATATGTTTGTGTGTTTTGTATGCTAACAAATGATTTGAGGTTTTTTGAGCAGGAAACCAACGAAAAAGGACCCAAAATGAATCGAGGTTGAAGGTTTGGGAAGCTGAGAAGAAGATTCGAGGGCTATGGCTAGCAACCAGCGCCTGACTCTCAACTTCATGAGATAATTTCATCATTTCTGGGGCTATGGTTAGTTCCCCACACCATGTCCTTAACCTCATATGATGTTCATTCAACACATTAGTGAGATGGTGGGCGTGGAACCCAGAGCTTCCCCGGACTAAGAGAA
The DNA here is from genome assembly GCA_018107945.1 of Datura stramonium. Lineage (NCBI taxonomy): Eukaryota > Viridiplantae > Streptophyta > Magnoliopsida > Solanales > Solanaceae > Datura > Datura stramonium. Next base: position 88,127 of record JACEIK010003021.1, read on the forward strand.
AATTCTAAAAAATCTGGTGAGATAGAGGAAGCTGTGCGCCAGAGGGGTCCTAATGTTCAAGAATTTTACTAACACTCTGATGTTATGGCGAGAGTGGTGAGCTTGAGGTTTTAGAAGAGTAGAAAATTAGTTAAGTTTTTGGTGAGACGGTGAGGATGGGGCATCAGGCCTATCCCAGAGCTAAAATTGTTGGAAATTTGACTAACTCTGTAGTGAGATGGTGAGGGCAGTGCGATAGACCTATTCTTGGCTGAAATTTCTAATATTAAGCTAATTGTTGGAGGCAAGAAGCATCATTTGATGGCTGAACTATAAATACATCATGTAGGGTATTTGTTAGGGATCTTTGGATCGTTTTTACATTTCGTATTTCATTTGTGGAGGCTTGTATGCCGTTGGGAAGAAAGACAATGTTCTAAACTAGGTTTCTTCTCTTCTTTACTATTTTATTTCTAATGATGATGATTAAGTATTAGTTTTTTCACTTGTCTATGAGTGGATAAACTCATATTCTAGGGTCTTTGCCATGGTGGATGACTGATTATTTGAAAGACTAATTTAATCTAGACTTGATTCTTATTTAATAGTTGTTTGTATTTACTTGTTTTAATTGCTTATTTATGAGACTAATCACCTTGTAAGTGAATCTGTTGGCTTTCGATTAAACATGCAAAAAGGAATCGAAAGGGTTAAAGGTAAATACAAATAAGGAATTCAAAGACCCTCCAACCCATTGGTGAGAGGATATAAGTTGTTGTTGAGGATAGGGATATCTCCTTCAACCCTATTTAGTTGAAATACAAGTAGGAATAATCGTCATTTCATGTTTCTTCTATGACCATAGGGATATAGGTGTTAGGGTTCATGAAATAGTTCTTGGATTCCAGGGATAGTGGCAAGGAATGGGATAGAAACTTGCAACTAGCAACCACAAGAGGAATCGTTCTAATATAATCATATCTTGAAAACTCAACCTGAAAGCAAAAAAAAAGGCCATCTCCCTAGATTTTAATCATCATCGCAGTAATACCAAGCTTGCAACCACTTTAGTAAATTTTACATTTAAATCTTTTAATAGTTTCATTTCCCAAATCATTCCCCATTTCAACTGTTTTGTTAGAATAGCAAAATAAAGTAATAACCTTATAACAATTGAACGAACAAGTCTCTGTAGGTATGATACTCGAATATTATAGTCCTATATTACATGACCACCATGTGTGCTTGGGCGACATCAGTATGACTTGTAGGATCCCATCACGGGTCAGAGTAATGGAGCATACCATAACATATAAGAAGGTAATTTTAAGAAGTTGAGGCTACAACCCTTAGTACAAACCCCACCATCTTGATACAAGTCGTACCAACGGGTCGTACATGTAAACCTGAATGTTACGGCTCACAATATTAATCATACCACCATGGTACGAGTCGTACTAATGTCCCATAACAAGAAAATGCAGATAAACTTTTTTTTCTTACACTTTCTTGAATCACATGTACTAATCATACCTCCATAGGTACAATGGCACACAAAAGACAAGCAAACAAAAATGAATAGGAAAAGAGGGCCCGAGATGAGATAGAAGCCCAGAGAGCACGGAGGGATGAGGCCTCTGCATTTGAGAAGGAGGAAATTTCACCTAGTGGCTCCATGGAAGAATACTATGTTGACACAGACGAAATTGAGGAGCAACGAACCACTAGGGCACAAAAAAAGTCCCAAGACATGGTCCCTTTAACCACTCAAGTAACAGCTCCCTAGTCTGAGTAGGGAGATGATGCATACTAAAATGAGTCCGAAAATGGCTCAAATGCAGAAGAGGGCTTAGATGAAGAATGGTAAAAAGAGGGTTCAGATGAGGCCCAGTCTTAGGAGCAGGCACAAGAGGTGGAGGATGAGTCGACCCCACCCACAAAAAGCGGCATAATCATATGGGATATGCCAGGTGCACGAGAGGTTTATGAGCAGGGTCTCACCCTAACATCAATGTTGAACCCTAAGAAGAGTATCCAGGAGGAGCCTCAGACTTTGACCGATGCATTGAATAGGTTGGATGAGATGAAAAGGTTATTTGATCTCTATAACTTTGAATGAATGGCGATGGTCCTGACATCTTTAGTGCTGATATGGTCAGGAATTCTATGCCAACTATTAGCCACTCTAGAGCATCATACCCCAGCAGGGCAGAAAGTGAAATACCAGCCCAGACTTGATAGCATGATAGTTTAGGGGAGACCTATTGATATATTTGAATGAACTATTGTAGAATACATATTACCAAGCCCTACCTTCGATTACCGAATATGACCACTAGATGAAGGCCTTTAAAAAGGTCAAACAGTTAAGTGTAGAGGATCAACAAGGCATGTGAAGTGGTTATCTAGAATCATTATAGAGGAGAAGGAAGAGGTTGTGTGGACTAGTGGACGACAAGTCACAAAAGAGTAACTGAATTTCATTGCAAAAGATTGTTGTACACTTGTCCGACACAGGTTGGCACCAATAGCAAATGATATCACACTGAGCACATATACAGCTGGGTTGGTGGCTTTTATAATATAAAGGTATGTAACCAATATTCCTTGGATCATAGTTGAGGAAATATTAGATCGAGCCTTGGCATTGAGCACCACCATCCGCTTCCCGAGCCTTATCTACAGGCTATGTATGGAGTCTGGTGTCAGGACCATAAAGCAGATTGATGATTGAGTTGAATAATATCGATTTTTTTGGGCTAATGGCCAGGGAAACCAAGGTCAAAACTATATAAGGGATAATTATTATGACATAGCTAGTTGCTGAGACCAAGATTAGGAAGCTGGAAGAATAAAGAGAATTACAGGAATGATAGCAGCGGTGTATGTGTTCCTCCCGAAAACCTTGAGCAAAATAGTAATAAGGTTAGAATTTTTAAGCTTTAAGAGATATTGGCCAAGGTCTTGCAAAGATCAAATCTACTGACTCTAGAATGAAGGATATGAAGAGTGACCTTTCCAACATCATTCAACTCATGGACTCACACTACACGACCATTAAACATCTGGAGTATCAAATGGGGAGTTGTTTGCATCCTTTAATTAGAGGAAGAGCTATACCCTGCCTATTAATACAGTGCAAAACCCAAGAAAAGGATGGACCCGACTTGTTTTCACAAAATGTGGTGGCAAAGTGTTGACTAAAATAGTTCCTATTAGAGATGAGCAGGAAGACAAGGTAGCTTCAGAGTCAAAACTTGCTGATGGGAATGAGGTTGAGCAGGTGATTTCGGCTAATTCTGTAAAGCCAGTATTTACTAGGGATGCTCATGATGATTGAGGTAATGAAAAAGGAAAGGAGGTGGTAATGCCTTTGACTCAAATTTCTAGACCACCACCTCCATTTCCACAGAGATTAAAAAAAGAAGGTGGAAGATGGAAAATTCACAAATTTATGTTAATATTGAAGCAGTTGTCATTCAACGTTCCATTGATAAAGGCTCTTCAGCAGATGCCAAGTTATGACAAGTTCATGAAGGAATTTGTTACTAAGAAGAGGACTGTTAGTTATAATCCAGTTGATAATCTTCATTATTGTAGTGTGATCTTTTCACCCTTACTGGCCTAGAAGAAGAAAGACCCTAGCATGTTCACTATTCCATGCACCATTGGCGAATTCAACTTCTCTAAAGTATTTTGTGACCTTGGAGCTAACATCAATTGGATACTGCAAGCTATATATAGACAGTTGGCTTGAGAGCCCTCAAACCGACTACTATGAGGTTGCTAATGGCTGACCATTCAGTAAAGAGGCCAATGGGGATTCAATGTGATGTGCTAGTAAAGGTGGAGCACTTTATATTTCCTACTGACTTTGTAATCATGGATTGTGAGGTGGACTTTAAAGTCCCATAATTTTAGGGCGACCATTCTTGTCTATAGGGCATGCTTTGGTTGAGATAGGGAATGGTGAGCTGAAGTTCAAATTAAATGATGAAGAAGTGATCTTCAATGTTTATTTACTAATCTATGAAGCAATTGAGAGACATGAACATTGTCTTGGTTATTGATATCATGGATGAAAGAGTGATTAAATCTCCCATGGAAGAAAAGTTCACGGTTGAACATTAGCTGCATGATGAACTTCGATGGTGATGACATCATGGGTTATGAAGATCGAATGATCTAGCGGGGATGGGGTCTTATTCTTATGCCCCAAAGTTGTACTTTGACTTAAAGAATAGACCAACTCCCCCAGCTAAGCCCCCAGTCGAAGAACCTCCAGTATTAGAGTTGAAAGCATTTCCAAATCACCTCTAGTATACTTTACTAGGAGAGAAAAATACCTTTCCTATTATCATGGTGGATGACTTAGTTAAAGGGTATGTTGAAGGCCTAGTTTCTGTGTTGAAGAGGTTTAAGAGAGAAATTAGGTGGTCTATTGCCGATATTATCGGGATCCCTACAAGATTATGCACTCATAAAATTCAGCTGGTGGAAAATGGGGTTCTGAGTAAAGAGCATTAGTGTAGGCTTAATCTATCGATGCTAGAGGTGGTGAAGAAAGAAATAATCAAATGGATAGATAAATGTGTGATATACCCGATATCTAATAGTAAATGGGCATGCCCTATGCAATACATCCCCAAAAGGAAGGCATGACCGTGGTGGCTAATAAGAAAAATAAGTTAATTCCTTTTAGACCCGTCACATGTTGGTATGCCTGTATGGATTATCGGAAGCTAAATACCTGGACGCTCAAAGACCATTTCCCAATGCCGTATGAGATGCTGGACAGATTGGCAGATAGGGGTTAGTATTGTTTCTTGTATAGTTATTTTGGATATAACCAAATATCAATTGCACCTGAAGATTAAGAAAAACCACATTCACTTGTTGTTATGGGACATTTTCCTTTAGACACATGCCCTTTGCTTTATGCAATGAGCCTACAACCTTTCAGAGGTGAATGATATCAATTATTTCTGACATGGTAGAAGATACTTTAGAGGTCTTTATGGGAGACTTTTAAATTGTAGGTGACACATTTGAGGATTGTTTTTCTAATCTAAGAAAAGCTTTTCAAAGATATGAACAAGCAAATCTTATGTTGAACTGGAAGAAATGCCACTTCATGATGAAAGAGGACATTATTTTAGGTCACAAGATTTTCGGTAAAGGTATTGAAGTAGACAGATCAAAAATTGAGGTAATTGAGAAATATCCTCCACCAATCTCAGTGAAGGAATTAAGGAGCTTCTTAGACCATGTAGGGTTTTACAGGAGGTTTATAAAAGACTTCTCGAAAAATTTCCAACCCATTGCATTAGTTATTGGAGAAGGATGCTAAATTCACATTTAATGAAGCTTGTATGAAGGCTTTCCAATGCCTTAAGGAGAGGTTGGTGCCTGCCCCAATAATTATTTCTCCAAATTGGTCATAACCATTCGAGGTGATGTGTGAAGCAAGTGGAATTACACTTGGAGTAGTGTTGGGGCCCACAGAAGAACTACACGATGACTGAGCAAGAGTTGCTTGTTGTGGTGTTTGCCTTCGAAAATTTTCGGGCATACTTGCTTGGCACCAGAGTGGTTGTGCACACTAACCATGATGCTTTGAGATATCTCATGTAAAAGAAAGATGCAAAACCACGGTTGATAGGATGGGTGCTTTTGCTACAAGAATTTGACTTTGAAGCTAAAGATCACAAAGGGTTTAAAAATCAAGTGGTAGATTATTTATCAAAACTTGAGGATGACGGAAAAGTAGCAGATGAAAGAGAGATTGATGACTCCTTCCATGATGAGCATGTACTAGCTAAATCTCTTGATCTTATTCCCTTATTTGCTAATTTCACAAATTATCTTGTTAGCAACATGATGCCAAAAGACTTGACATTTCATCAGAGGAAGAAATTCCTTCATGATGTGAATAAGTACTTTTGGGATGAGTCATATTTGTGCCGGCTCTTTGCTGATAATTTGATAAGGAGATATGTTTGAGAAGTATAAATGATGAGCACCCTAGAGGCTTTCTATTCATCTCCTATTGGGGGGCACCATGGTTTTTCTTGGACAACTCAAAAAATCTAGTAATGTGGGTACTATTAGCCCATGATACACCGGGATGCTTATGATTTTGTAAAGGCATGTGATCAATGCCAAAGGCAGGGATCTATCTCTCAAAGACATGAATTGTCTATTACCCCAGTTCTGGAAGTTGAATTCTTTGATGTATGGGGTCAGAAGTACATCTTAGTCAGAGTATATTATGTTCCGAAATGGGTGGAATCTATGGAATAGGCAAATAATGATGATAAGAGTGTCAATGCTTTCTTGAAAAAGGATATCTTTACATGGTTTAGTACTTCGAAAGCTATTATTAGTGATAGGGGTTCCTACTTCTGCATAAAGCATATAGTGCCCTGCTGGCAAAGTATGGAGTTAAGCAGCATAAAGTGGCTACCCCTTATCATCCACAATTAAGTGGTGTAGTTGGGGTATCAAATCGAGAAATCAAAACCATCCTGGCTAAGATTGTAAATTCTAACTGAACCGACTGGGCTTAAAAACTTGATGATGCATTATGGGTATACTGAAAAGTGTTCAAAACACCTAGTGGGATGTTTCCGTACCAGTTAGTGTTTGGAAAGGCTTGTCATTTTCCTATTGATCTTGGGTATAAGGCCCTATGGGCACTTAAGAACCTCATCTTGAGCTGGAGTGAGGTTGCAAATCTGAGGCTTGATAAGATAAATGAGATGGATGAATTCCGTCTGAGATCATATGAGAGGGAAACTTTATACAAGGAAGAGATGAAGATATACCATGACTGAAGGATTGAAAAGATGGAGTTTAGCCCCTGAGACTTCGTGCTTTTTTTTAAATCTAGACTCTATCTGTTTTTGAGAAGACTTAGGTCAAAATAGTCTAAGCCATTCAAGTTGGCACAAGTATTCTAATCTGGAGCTATTGAGTTGGAAAATCAATAAGGGGAATACTTCAAAGTGAATGGACAATGTGTGAAGCAGTACTATGGAGTTCCTAAGGAGGTAAAAGTGTTAGAGTTAATGTTCGTTGATGAAATTATAGTAATCAAGTTACACGAGTCGTGTCGTGATGTTAAATCAGGCGTTACTTTGGAGGCAACCCAAGATTGTTGTATTTATAATTTATCATATTTGATTTGGTATTGTTGTTGGTTGAAAGGGGTGTTAAGTGTGCAGTTATAGGTGATTCTGGAAAGAGGTAACTGAACAATTGATGGGCCGCCAACAAGGTGAAGAGCCGTCAAATGGGAAGGCAAATTTTATTTATTTTGGATAAGCCTAACAATATAGTTGACGAACCATTAGAGCCATGACGGGCTGTCACTCTGTGTCGTCAAAAATGGAAGAAAACTATGGGAATTTTACATAAACATGATGAAAGAGTTGAGGAGCCGTTAGATCATTGACGGGCCATCATTTGCTACGTCAGAGGTTACCACAGTAAAATGAGATTTTGGATAAGAACGATGACTAACTTGACATGTTGTTGAGCACTTAACGGGTCGTCATCTGCTCCTACTTAGTGGTCATATGATGATTTTTTCTTCATGAGGGTGACAATTGAAAGGATGGACCATTGAATCTCTTATGGGCCATCACGCCTACCGTCGCTTTATTAGTTAAGTGTTCCTTTCAATGAACCTGTACCCAACCAAACCTTATAGCCTGAACCGAACCGAACACTAGAATTTATTTCAAAAATGTTTTTAAATATTTTACTTTTCTTATTTTTCCCCCATTACTCTCAGTATTTAATTGTTGTAACACACCTTTAAATCCTCCATCTCTTCTTCCATTCGTCTTTCCCCCGATCACTAAGTAACCAAGTGGTTATCCCAAATTCTTTGTCCCAATTTGATTTCATGATAAAGGCAAAGTGAGATATTGTGCCTCATCTTCTCACTGACCAACATGTATGCTTCTCCTGATATTCTTATTATAAGGAGTAAGGATTGTTAGTTAATGATGTGTGTGAAGTGGAAATTGGATATTGATTTGTTTCTCATGCCTAATTGCTTTGTTAATTTTGAAAACCCTAATATACGTAATTGTGACTATTCCCTATGATGGATTGAGTGACAACATTCTAAGAGAAATAGTGAATTTTGTGCTTGTTTTAGTTTATAGGTAAGTCCTTACATATGTGGTAAGGGGAAGTCTGAGTACCCACCATTGTTGTGCACAAAAATGTAGCATGATGAGATAAATGACGACCCATCACTTATTTGACAAACCGCCACTATCAAAGTCAGTAGTTGAATGCACATTGGATACATATGATGGAGGAAGTGATTGAACATCACCTTGATGACAGACCATCACATTCACCATCACTTGTCAATTTATTCTCTGGGTTACAAGATATGTGTGACGGAGGAAATGACGGAACATCACATTCGTGATCGACCATCACTACTCACAGTCACTTGCCTGCTCATTAGTTTGTTGACTGGATACGTTTGACAACAAAAGTGATGGACTGTTACCTTGGTGATGGACCGTCATTTTTAACTGTTACTTGTCTATAAAATTCTCTAAATTACTGGATACACATGACGGAGAAAGTGACTGTCACAACCCAAACATAGGCTCAGATTGAGACACGGGATAAAGTACCCCGAGAGGCTACAAGTCAACCCATGGCATGAACATAACATCTAAGCTCAATATTTTATATGTGGAAATCTAACTTATAATATTGCGGAAGTTTGAAAATCTTATGAAAATCGAAAAACTGAACACATAACACAAGTCTGAGGCTGAATACATGTTATGCCTGATAATCCTCTACCACTAACAAGTTGATGGGACAAGACCCCAACTAACTCACTAAAATCTGAAACTTAAAATATTTAATATAACTGATAAGAAGGACCCTCGAAGGATGAGGACTCACCAACTCTAACTGGGAGATACTAACATTGAAGATCTGGCTAGGGGCGGGACTGAGCCTAAATGTCTGAACCTATATCCTAAAACCATACATCATAGAATACGCGGTCAACACGTGGAATGTACCGACTATGCAAGGTAAGTAAAACCGCTCGGTAAGTAAAATCAGAGATCTTGCATATAATAACATTTAGCCATAAGAGTCCAAGAGTAGGGATTGCATGCTATTATCTGAAAACATGACTTAAACAAAATTGAATATCATAACTGAATCGAATGACCCAAAGATGAAAACTGATAGTCATAAGTAAAATTGAAAATTGTGTCAAACCTGCTGAAAACATAATATCTTAATTGATGAACATGCATAACTGAAATCATGAGGAACAATGGGAGACACGTCATATAACCGACATTACCACAATAGAGCTTACATATTCCTGACTATTACACTCAAGTGGGCAGAGCTGTCCAAAGCCTTGCCAAGGCTGAGGACGCTACCATGATATCGATACCAAGCTTAAGGCTCCTTGGGGGAAGGGGAAGCTCACAAGGGAGGTCCCAAATAATCTGAACATACCTACGTTGGCACGTAGTTCTGACGTATAGTGTTGACTGACCCTTATCCTACTCGGTGCTAGACACTACTCCCAAAAACATGCATATGCTCTCCATCGTTTTTCAGTGAAGCTGACCATCGTCTAGTGATAAAGCTGAATCATGACATGAAAAACATATTCTGAAAACATTACATGAAGAGTCTTGGTTCAAACCATACCACAAGCTGAAAAAGAGTGGGAGTCTAGACTCCAAAACCGTGTGGTAAGATAGTAACATGAAATTTAAATAAATCCTAAAACATACTGGATCATATAGGCTTTCCTAATACTTAAAAATGCTTGAAATAGACTTTGGTTACTCAAAAAATAAACATAGACATGGGTAATTTGAAATCATACTTTCATCATGAACATCTCGTCATAACTAGGAACATAGATCATAATCTCATCTTTTCATGAACTTCCATAGACGGGCATATTATTTGTAAAACATTGAAATCATAATTTGTAATTGAAAATGTTATAAAACATGTCTATGAATCATAATTAAACATTAGAAACATGAATAGAGAATTCCCATGATATATACTTAGAGAATTCACAAGTTGGTTTAAAACACCATAGATTCATCAACATAGAAATCACATGAAATTAAAGAGGGATTGGGCATGGGAGTGGATGGATACACCCATTCATAACTCTACTTACCTGAAAAATTCTGATTACACAACCCTCTTGAATGCCCAAAAGATATTTTGGAAAGAACTTTATGAATCCTAAGCTTGATCACCCTTAGAAACTACTAGACTTGCATGCATGGAGAGGGATAGGCTCAGAATGAACTAAACCCTCTTAAAACACACTTATTTGAGCTTAAAATGACATATTTTAGGTCTTAGGAACTTACGAATTATTGAAAGGCCCTTAATAAATTCACAGGAAAATAACACTGCCAGTCCCAACGTGGGACTAGACGATTCGTGGCCTGAGGGGATGATTCATGGCCTGTTGTCATTGCCAACACTGGAATTCATACGTTTGAGGGTCCCCATAACTTGTGGTGTACCCAAGGAATCGTGGTCACCGAGTCGTGACGAGCACTGCCCAAAATTTTCACCTTCATGCCAACTTTTGACCATGACTGAACCAATGCTCTGACCACGAGTCGTGGCTCTTGGTCAACCCCGAAAACCAAAATCTTAGCATACTCCTTCCTACCTCACAAATTACTTAACAACTTGTGGGGTACTGCATGGATCACGGGACGACTCGTCCTGTGACATGGTGCAGAAAATCCTATTTTCCTCATTTCAATCCTCGGGTCTAATCTTAGGGCTTTCAGGGTATCAACCTCACAAAAGATAAAGTAGCCCTTGACTACATCTAGGGAGACCTCCTACTCCTAACGAGATGCTAGGGCATAGAATCTTTTCTGGCAGTGACCATCATTTGCACTAATGGATGCACCCTGCTAAGCTAAGCATGTTGGTGGGGCTGCTGAGTTAGTGACTGGGTCTCGGCCTCTACTATCGCCCTATCTAGCTGCTGCGCATTCTCTGAGCATATGTAAAGGCTTCTCACACTCAAAACAAGCACCTAAACTTGCTAACCACTGACTTGTGTGCCTCTGTCCACACCTATCACAAGATGGAATACTGGGATCCACAGATCTGCTCCCCTAACCTCGAGAGCCTAATGCTCATCCCCTTTTGTCCCGTGTAGATTTGGATTGCACACTCGCTACTGATGGTGCTGGGGCTGATGATATCGGGTGGGACTATTGATGGTGCCCACCATTAGGTCTTTGCTGGGAGATTGCCAAGCTATAAGTCCATGCCCTATTGGCCTCTCTCCCCCGCTCACTCACCTACCACGCCTTCATCTGCTGGGTGTATAGAACTATCCATGAGAAATCATTGTCCTGATGAAGTATCACGGTCCGGCAATCCTTGACCAAATAGTGGGCTACCTGCTCGGGGACATGATTATGGGGGGCTGGTGAGGCCTGCTGGTGATCATCCACATTGCCATTCTCGTGGTAATTTCCGTTTCCATTTCTTCTTCAGTTAACTCAGCGAGGAGGCATGATTCTTCAAATGTGTATAGCATGAGTTAGAAGGATAGAAAGACATTTCATTGTATGACATTGATCATTAAAGAAGGGAAGTTTCCTAAAATGTTTCGTAGCCTCTTCGTCATAAGTGTGGCATGCTTCATACCCATGAAAAGACTCTACTTAACGTTGCTTTTCGACACCATAAGATACTTCAAAATTTAATGCTCTGATACCAAGATTGTCACAAACCAAACATAGGCTCGGATTGAGATACGGGACAAAGAACCCCGAGAGGCTCCAAGTCGACCCAAGGCATGAACATAACATCTAAGCTCCACATTTAAATGAGGATATCTAAAATATAACATAGAAGAAGTCTGATAATTTGATAACATCGAATAAATGAATACATAACACAAGTTTGAAGCTGAATACACACTGTGTCTGATAAGCCTTTACTACTGACGAGTTGATGAGACAAGACCTCCATTAACTCCTTAAAGTATAAAACTTCAAATACTGAATATAACTGATAAGAAGGTCCCCCAAGAGATGAGGACTCACCAACTCTTACTGGGAGATGCTAATACTAAAGATTAGGCTAGAAGCGGGAATGAGCCTTAATGACTGAGCTTGTAGCATGAATCGATACAACATATAGTATGTGGTCAGTACGTGGAATGTACCAAGTATGAAAGGTACGTAAAACCGCTAAGAAAGCAAAATCAGAGATCTTTCATATCATAAAATTTCACAATAAGAGTCTTAGAGTAGGGCTCCCATGCTATTATCTTAAAATATGACTTAAACATAACTGAATATTATAACTGAATCGAATGACCCAAAGCTGAAAACTGATAATCATAAATAAATATGAACATTGGGTCAAACATGATGAAAACATAATATCTTTACTGATGATCATTCATAACTTAAATCATGAGGAACAATGGGAGACTCGTCATATAACCGACATTGCCACGATAAAGCTTATGTGGTCCCGACTATTACACTTAAGTGGGTAGAGCTATCTAAAGCCTTTCCTGAGCTGAGGACACTACCATGATATCGATATCAAGCTGAAGGTCCCTTGGGGTAGGGGTAGCTCACAAGGGAGGTCCCAAGTAATCGGAACATACCTATGTTGGAACGTAGTTTTGAGGCATAGGGTTGACTGACCCTTAGCCTACTCGGTGCTAGACACTACTCCCAAGAACATGCATATGCTCTCCATTATTTTTCAACAAAGCTGACCATCATCTAGTGACGAAGCTGAATGATTACATGACATACATATTCTGAAAACCTAGCAAGAAGGGCCTTGGCTCAAACCATACCACAAGATAAATAAGAGTGAGAGTCTAGACTCCAAAACCATTTGGTAAGCTAATAACATTAAATTTGGATAAATCTTGAAACATACTTGATCATATGGGCTTTCCCAATATGTAAACATGCTTGAAATCGACTTTGATTACTCAAAACATGAACATAGACATGAGTAATTCAAAATCATACATTCATCATGAACATCTCATCATAACTAGGATCCTAGATCATAATCTCATCTTTTCATAAACTTCCATAGATAGGAATCTTATTTATAATACTTTGAAATCATAATTTTTAATTGAAAACATTATAAAACATGCCCATGAATCATAATTTAACATTAGAAACAAGCGTAGAGAATACACAGGATAAATACTTAGAGATTTCACAAGTTGGGTTAAAACCCCATAGATTCATCAACTTAGATATCACATGAAATTAAAGAGGGATTAGGCATGAGAGTGGATGGATACACCCATTCATAACCCTACATACCTTTAAAATTCTTATTACACAACCCTCTTGAATTCACAAAGGAAGTTTGGGGAAGAACTTGATGAGTCCTATCCTTGATCACCCTTAGAAACTACTAGTCTTGCATGCATGGGGAGGGGATAGGCTTAGAATGAACTAAAACCTCTTAAAACACACTTATATAAGCTTAAAACGATGTAGTTTAGGTCTTAAGAACTTAGGAATTATGGAAAACCCCTTAATAAATTCGTAGAAAAATACAAACTACAAGTCCCAATGAGGAACTGGATGATTCATGCCCTGAGGGGCTGGCTGTGGCCTTCCTGTCGTTGCAACACTGGAATTCATACCTTCAAGGATCACTGCGAGGGTCACCACGACTTGTGGGGTACCCAACGACTCATGGTAACTAAGTCGTAATGAGCACTGCCCAAAATTTTCACCTTCATGCGAACTTCCAACCATGAGTGATCCAACTATTCGTTGCTCTGACCACGAGTCGTGGATTGACTCATGGTCAGCCCCAGAAACCAAAATCTTTGCCAACTCCTTCCTACCTCACAAGTCACTTAATGATTCGTAGGGTACTGCACGGGTCACTGGATGACTTGTCCCGTGACCTAGTGTAGAAAATCTTGTTTTCTCCGTTCCAACCCTCGGTCCTGATCTTAGTGCTTTCGAGGTATTAAAGTGACGGTACATCACCTATGTAATGGCTCGTTGTCCACTCTATCACAATTGTAAAATATTAGCTAATCACACATTTTTCACATTCCTTTTCAGATGAGTCTTAACACTAATTGTTCAAATATCAAAGGTAATAATTCCACCAAAATTCCAACCTATTAGAGGTGGTTCTAAGAGAAGAAATTATAGTCCTGACCCAGCAAATTGTCATCAGGATGAACCTATCAACTCCGAAGAGAAGGTATATAATGTTGGAGCTGAGGGACCATCACCAGCTTACAAAACTAGATCCCCTATTAGACTGTAGGTTGCTACTCTCTAGTTTGATTAGGGAGACAATTATTTAGAAAATAGATCTAGTTCAGATGGTCTAGGCTCTAACTTAGAAGAAGACAATGACAATGAGGCCACAAGCAGTCCGACAGAGGAATCCAAGTCGTTGAGGGGTGATGTCCTCAAAGCTAAAAAATCGGGATTCAGGGACAACAATAGATGACAAATAAAGGGGTCCAATAAATATTTCCAGGAGATCCTCACCATTACCGGAAAAGGACATCTCAAGAGGAGTATTGCTAAGGAAGTGAGGATCATAGACTCTAAGTTGTCCGAGTACCCATAAATTAAGAGAGGGTACAAATTCTATGGCTTAGGGTGGATGAGTGAAGCCCAAGATATTACTACCCAACATGGTTCATGAATTCTATGAGAACTTTGTGGACACTCTAGATGGTATGTGTAAAAAGGGGAAAAAAACAGTAAATATGCATATTCTACTCAAAGTATAAGTACACGGGGTCCCAGTTTATATCTTAGCAGATTCCATCAATAGGATGCTTTATCGGCTAAAATTAACGTTGCGAGCTAGAACTATGAGTTCAACTACAGAATGAGAAAGTGATATAGCCAACGTCCATGGTTGGCGTAGGTGTTGATTGATGGTAAACCCTCTTGGATAAAAAATGCAATGAAGAGAAAAGTTAACTCCTCATTGACATTTGCAGCAAAATTCTGGTGGGCAGTGGTGCGACTCCGACTATTCCCGACTGGAGGAGACGATGCTTTGGAAGAAGACAGAGTAGTAATAGTAGCCATATTGTTGTCCGGATTCCTATTAAACATTGGAGTGATTATCTCATAGGATATGAATAGTCAGGCTATAAAATTATCCACATCACTGCCATTCCTATGTTTGATAACTCGATTATGCAGAGAGGCTCATGTCCTGATATTAGCAAGAATAGATGTTGAGATGCCTGCAACCAACATGTATGACCTGGAAAAATATAATGATGAAACAATGTATGACTTCTGAGGCATATGGGCCCAACAGCCAAAGAGCGAGAGTGGCTGAAGTAACTAAAGATACAACTGGAGTAGCCACAGGGATGAAATTAGTTTTCCTTGCAACTCCACTCCCCACATCAACATCATCCACCTCTGGTGTAGCTATAGCACCACCAAGAGTATAATCAACTAAAATAACATTTTTTGTGCTAAAATCCACGCAATATGCATTAATGCCAACAAATTTTTCAAAGGTGGCCCGAAAAGCAGATAGACATAAGAAGTAGCTAGGCACTTTTATGGATAGAACTATTGTTACTACTTTAGAGCCATATGTGAGCCTTCATGCTCACATTGATGATATGGAGGCAAGGTTGAATGACAGACTTAAGGACATTACATGCAAAAACTAGAAAAATTTGCAGTGGAGTTAAAGAAGGCTCGAGATGGCATTCTCAAGTTGTAGCAAGAGAGGCGGAACTAGGAGTTCCTAATTGTAGTATTTGAGAAGTAAGAGGAAGATAATACATTTATCAAGCTATTGGGGAAGCAGCCTAAAGAAGCAGGAAAACACCCACAAGAGGGTGCTAAGGGCGAGCCCAAATTACAAAAGAAAAAGCAAAGAAAGAGGAAACAATAGTGAGCAGATTTGCTCGAGGCTCAAAGTATCTAGAGCAAAAGAGGAAATGAGACTTGAGGAGATGGCAGCCCATGTTGGTGAATAGACAATTGATGTTATAGCTTCTTCAAAGTCGTAGACTCTCCTTACACTTTCTCCAGCTATAGAGGTCGTTCAACCTGATACTATGAGCGTGTTAGTCACCACTAGCGCCACCGTTGAGGTCCCTGGGGTTACACGACCCCAGACTATTATTCTAGAATCATGAGTATAGAGCTTCACAGGTATTCCCTACTTCCAGTTTTAATTTTTGATATGTCCATTGGAGACAATGCAAGTTTTTTATGGGGGGTGGGGTACCTATGAGTCTGTCGCACTACCTAAGGGTTTTTTTATCGTGTTTCTTTTCCCTCAAGTGTGCTTGTTGAATCAATATGTTTAGGTTGTTTTTGTTTTGTGGTTGTTTTTGTATAAGAGAAGTATGTAAACTTAAAGCAATTGTTAGCAACAATCTCTTGTGATTTAAATGTAAGTAAATGGAGAACCCCACAAACTTTGATGTGCATACGTGTATTACTATAACATATTTAACCATGTTAGATCTATTCATGACCTTAGTTATATATAGATGTAGCAATTGTGCTTAAGCTAGAGCACATTTTGAGAATTGGCAGTTGATGTTACAATTATGTGCCAAATGTAT
This sequence comes from Datura stramonium, assembly GCA_018107945.1. Classification (NCBI taxonomy): domain Eukaryota; kingdom Viridiplantae; phylum Streptophyta; class Magnoliopsida; order Solanales; family Solanaceae; genus Datura; species Datura stramonium. The sequence goes on from JACEIK010003021.1 coordinate 104,763, forward strand.
ATGAGCTATTTTTCTACTGTTCTTGATTTCTGCATGCATATAGAACTATCCTAGTTTATCTTTCTGAGGTCATAGGACAACTAACTAGGAGAGTATTATAGGCCATTTTTATAAACAGTCCACTGAGCCAATATGACTAACCAAACAATGTGAATAATCCCTTGATTCTTTATTTTGAGCTTAATTGACCCATTTCATTTATTATCCTATATACCTTCCCACTATTTTATAATGAATCTTCTTTAACCATTTACCCTCCTTGGAAATTGTGTATCTCAACTCATACAAATCACTTAAGTTGAGGGTGGCTATTGTAGGTTGTATAAAAAGGTTTGGATGTGAAAAGTAAAATCTAATGGTTGAAAACAAATGGGTGTGGTGTGCTTGAAAAATAAAAGAGAAAGAGAAGAAAAGAAAAATGCAAATGAAAAGGTAAAAGAAATGAAAAATAGTGGCATCTTTAAGAAGAAAAAGAGAATCAAAGTGAGCCACACCCGTGAGTTGAAAAGGAAGTTAAATAAACGAGAATAAGGGAGAGAAAATAGGAGAGTAGAAAAAAAATTAATGTAGTTCCAAGAAATATTAAGTCACTTTGTTCATATATATCATACTTGTCCCCAAACCTACATTACAAACCAATAAAGTCATATAATGATCCTAGTTAATGGTCTGAAAAGCTGAAGCGGCGATAATATGGGAAAGCGTATGGCATTGTATGTGCGTTGTTGGAATGTTGTTGTGAATGGGATTGTTTTGTTCTAGTCCCCATGAAAGTAACTGTGTGAGAGTTGGGACTTCTTTATGGTGAGGACACTAGAAGATCACTAATAATTTCTAGTTATTAGGATAATTACTATTGGTGTATGCAAAGTACTCTATTGATATCATAATGTAATACTCATATCCTCATGAGTTAATGTATTGAATGATTTCCATGAGTACACTATTGAAAGAGAGTTGCACTTGCAAAAAAAATGTTTTAAGCCTAATGACTGTTAAAGTTTATCATAAATCTATTTTACTTTGGTTTTGAATTTTGTATGTTGCTCTAGGAGAAGAAAATGTTCTAGGTTGAAGGTGTTTATGTGCTGATATTTGACGACACATTTTATACTATTAACTATGAATAACTACAAGTTCTTGAACAACTTTTGATAGATTTAATTGTGTTTGTTTTGTACATGAAAATAGTATCAGGTTGAAGATAGTTTGAGAAAGTCTTACAAGCTCAAATTGACAGCCATTCTGATGGTTCATCAACTCTGTGATGGCCTGTCAACTCCATCATTAGATTCTAGAAGCTTAACCAGATGTGACGGATCGTCAACTTAGGATGAAAATTCAACTCTACCGTCATACTTAGGAGATGATTGCACTAAAAGAGATTTTTTTGATGGTGTCTATGATGGACCATCAACCATTTGTTAGACTATCAAAACTATGTTAGTCCTGTGGAAATATAACTAGCTATTTGAAAAGCAGTGTGTGACGGTACAAGTGATGGACTGTCAGCTAAAGAGAAAAGAGGGCTTCTGTTTCAAAGTATATTTTTGAATTTTCTTAGATTATAACTAGCATCAATTAGGTTATTCTTTTTCATCAAACTTTTGGGGAGAAAAAGGTCAACATTGTACATTTTCAAAGAGTTCTTGGAGAAATATTAGCATGTGATTGGAATTACAATCGACATTTGATATGTTCTTTGGATTTTAAATCTTCTTTGATGAATATAATTACTGTTTTTATTTCAAGTATCATGTGTAGCCATGTTTCAATACTAGAGTTTGTAGGATTCATTGTAGAAAGACATTATTATGGTGATTGACGTGTGGGTTAGTTTAATGTAATCGTATGCATTGTCACTTCTTTCATTTTGAATGATTTCTAATAGTTGCAAAAATTAGAATAAACCCTAGGTTTAACTTGCTTGAGTAATAGGTATAAATCTTAAAAGAGAAGTGATAATAAGTATTTAAGGTTTTAACCTTTGTCTAATGATTAATGTTGTAATAAGATTAATTAACTTAAGTTAATTATCAAAGCTCTTTGTTCGTCACCCTTAGTTTAAGAATATAATAGTGATATCTATCTGAATAGGTTGAGAAACATTTTGATGGAGTAATCTAATCAATATGTAGCATTAAATGAGTCGACTAGAGTCAATAATCGAATGTCATTAAGAAACCATGATGATCACAATCCTAGTTTTACCTCTTCTTGGATTTAATAGTAATAAATTATAGGTGGTATCTCATTCTTTTGATTGATATTAAAGCATAAACAACTCTCCCAAACCCCATTATTATGGAAATAATTGACTAAAAGTAAATAACTACATAAGACTTAGTTTTCATCATATTCCCGGTGGAATTCAACCTCAACCTTGTTGAGTTCTATATTATACAATGAACATGTTATACTTCTTATCATAAAGGTGTAATTTGGGCATATTAGAAGGCAAGAGTTCATCACCCCCAGGCTCGGGGCTTCAGTACAACAATGCATGGAGTATATAAGACAGTAATAATAAGTTGGAATTGAAGTTTATAGTAAGAAACTAGAAGTAATCAGCTATAAGAGTCAGAGGATGACCGAAAGATCTCATTAATCTATAGTCTAAGCTACACAAGTAATAACAAAACAAGAACCTAACTTGGCCCCATAAGCCTAGCAGGTACAAATCATAAACAATAAACTACCTAAGCCCCTATACACCGTGGCAGGTACATCTCGATTTGTATACCACTATAGGTAACACTGTAGCCCTGTAGGCATGTTATAACTATATCTTCAGCACATTTGGCTCCCTTGTCTATATCTTGAGCCTTCTGGGCTCTTGTATTTGTAGTTTAAGCCTTCTAGGCTCCTATAATTATATCTTAAGCCTTTTGAGCTCTTCTAACTGCACCTTGAGCATACAAGGCTCTATTAAGGGTCAGTAATACCAACTTAAGCATAAAGGATGTCCATACGTGAATAGATTTTAATATGGCTTTGCGGACCTTAATTTTTTTTTCTAAACCTCATGTCGCTCTACGACCATTGTATATTCCCATAGGTGAGGAACATCTGTCACTTTCCCCTTTAGCAACCTGTATAGAATCAAACGCATGCTTCCACAGCTAAGTGGATAGTCATGAAGACATCATAGAATCAGGTAGCTTAGAAGATGATAGTCTGGCTCTAAGCGACCTATGTGATAATATAAACATCATATCAAACTATAAGATCACTAACAATAGACTGAAGCATCCTTTAGCTATCCACTAGAGTCTCACAAATATCCACAACAACTAATACCACAAAGGTAATCAACATGATAATAACCATAGTCTCTCCGAAAGAATAACAATGCACTAGTAGCTTGTAAGAAAGCGATACAACTGTAAGCGACCAATTTCTATCGTTTCTATCCCTAATCTAATTACAGAGCTTCTATTAACAATATAAAATTCTAAGCAGCTAACCACGAATAGCCTTACAGGAAATTACAATGACTAGTAGCATAAAGTTAGTACTATAAGCTAGCATCACAACTTCAAAGGAATCCTGATATGCCAAAGGCTTATAGGCGAGTTGTGTATATAGTTATAGGTGTTAAAACCACTTGGTTTGCATGCCACACTAGCTAGAGAACTGCCAATATGAATATGTAACACTAAGAAGCTAAACACAAGCCCTTAAAGCATTGACCACGAAGCAAGTTATGAATAGCGAACTAAATGATGACAATTTATATAAGAAGATTATTATGTCACTTTTAATAAGAGGCAACAGCTAAACAAAACTAATCCTGATAAGGAAAGCACATATGTATACATATATATAACTCCGAACACCAGCTTGATCAACAAATATTATGGCAACGAGTACTATGGCGATAAAGAAGAAGTCGTATCAACTACACGATAAAGGAAACTGATGAGTTGGTAATTTACCAACTTATTAGGCTCTTAAGCATAAGCTTTAGCTTAGTTTTCAAGTCTTCTAGTTGGATTTTATACATTTTTTCCTTTGGATTTTGCAGGTGTATAACTTGAAGAGAAGGATCATGAAATTGAGAGAAAAAGAGGAAACTCAGGTGGTACCGACCCTCCACCGGAGGACATCTGTGAAATGTCGGGTGACCGCAGGTATCCACTAGAATGAAGACCTAATGAAACTGGCGGCTTGAGGAACAACATCCAATGAACCACCGGTGGCAAACGCCAAACTTCCTTGGACTTAACCAGACACTAGCCTCAACCATTCGATGGCTCGCAGATGGACACCGGCGAATCGCCGGCGACTCGCAAGTGATAAAACACCTTAAATGGACAAATACATCCCTCCTAGAAAAAGAGGAGAATGTTATGACCTGCGTTTATGCATATTCTAGAAAAAGTACTATGATCATCATATTATTGAATATTCCCATTACTTTTGAGAGAGAGAGAACTCTGTTGTAGAAGAGAAGAATATTTCAATATTACTCTTTCATCTTCATCTTCTTCAGCAAGGTATAACCACCATTGTAGAGATATTTTGTGCTTGATTCTTCTTACTGTTAATGATGAAATTGTTGAGTTTATTGATAAATATGCTCTTGTGTTTCTCAACTATGAGTAGCTAAATCTATAAATAGAGGTGTGTGATGATGGGTGTTTAATTCAATTGGGTTTTGCTAGATTTATCTTGTTATTACTCAATTAGTGTAAATCTATTAATTCTCTCCAATTTATAGTTGATTGCTCATGGTTACAAATATGGATATTGTTTTCTTGCTTAATTTTGGCTTGAAAAAGAGGAACTAAGTAATGGGGGAGAACTTAATAGTGGACTCGGATTTAATTAAGTGGGGTTGGGTTACAAATAGCCAAAATCGATGGTCATAATCCTTTTAGAGTTTGATATCTAGGAATAGCTTAACCCCTAACATAAAACATAATGTAATAGTTGAATTGCACCTTGAGGTTCGAAAGGACTTAAGGATAAGGCGCCTAATTGGTTAAAAAGCATCGGGTGCCATCTTTTCCAAGGTTATTTACACATATTAGTAATAACTTTATTGTCTAGTAAATTCCGATTTGATTGACATCACATCTACATCACACCTATGGCCTTTTCTCATTATTTTTTCTCAAATTTGGTTATCTTTCTATCTTGATTAGCTGATTTTAGAGTCCACTACATCATTGCATTCACTTCCCCCAAAATTTACTTTTGACGTTTTCATTGCTAGGGTACAAATCAATTCAATTCACTAAACAACACTTGTGTAACTCATTCTCTATTCCTTGTGGGATTCGACCCTGACACCCATCGGGTTATTTGTTTTGATAAAACAATCTCTATATTTTCTCTAAATGAGGAGTGCATTTGAGCTTTATCAAAAATGATGACGTTATCAGGAAATAGCGCTTGATGTCCTTGAGCTGTTTGTTAATTTAACTTGATCCTGCTCTTAATTAGTTTTTTTTACTATCTTAGTGGCGCCTCATTTTTTCATTATTGGGTTGTTGATGATATTCTAATGATTGTAATACCCCAAAAGTCCCAAAGATTAGACCTGCGGGTTGAACTAGAGAAAACAGAAAAATCTGTACTTTTGCACCAGAACGACTCGTGGTACGAGTCATGAGACCAAGTAACGGATTGTAGGAGGAGTCGTGAATAAGACCTATAGTCTAGGTGTCTAGACTGCGAGTCACACCACGAGTCGTAGTATGTTGGTACGAGTCATGGTCAGGGTCGTGGGGGAGGTGAAGTCACCTGTAATGTTATGACCTGTGGTAGGAAACCACGAGTCGTAGGTTGTAATATATAGTGCTCATAATAATACATAAATGAGTTCATGGACTGGTAAATCATGATAATCGTAAACATTCTTAAATATACGTGAACTATCCATGACTTGAGGTGCGTGAGTCGGCCAAAACATAATTCATGCTTAAAAAAATACATACATACTTGTAGATTATACATATAGTTTAAATTTCCATAAGATTGTAATAGATAACATAATATATTCGTGATTTAATTTAAAATACATGCTGGGCTTATTAAAAACATCAATGGATCAATGAATCGTAAACCAGTTTATCGTGGGCATGCATAATCGGGTTTAAATGATTATAAACTCCAAATCAGCCATACTAATATCAACTTAGAGCTCAAAAGATGATAAAAATTAGTAGATAATGATAGGGTTTCGAAATCACAAGACTCATAATTAAATCGTTAAATTTTATACAAACGGAATATAAAACCCCATGAGTTTTCAAATAAATTTTGAGTAATTAATATAGAAGGAGCATGAGTGTGGAAGAATGCACCCATTGAAGACCATACATACCTGGGATTATCAACTCCTAACCCTCCTTAAAAGCTCAAGAATGAAATTGAAGGAATTGAGGTGAAAAGCTTGCACTATCCCCTTAGATCACTTGTCAAAAACCTTGCATGCATGAATGGGATTTTAGAATAAGTCATTCTCTTAATAACCCAGCTTTCCCATGCCAAAATGATATAGTTTAGGGCCTTATATCGTGAAAAAGTCAAAAATACCCTTAATGAACCTGCCCTGAAAACTAACCGGATAGAACCCACAAGTGGTACCAACGGGTCGTGGGAACCACCACCAACCTATTGTGTCCCTAGTTGAATGGGCTGCTGAATGACCTAGTCTTGGATCCAAACAACGGGTCGATAGGACGACCCGTGCCTTCAACCCACGACTTGTTATATTGTCCGTTGTTTTCTCATCACAAAACTGAACCCCCTACCATGAGCCTCACTACAACTCGTGGTTCCATCCAACGAGTCATGGTCTCAACCTGTCACCCACATTGGAAATCCTTACGTCCAACAACGACCACAACCAACGACCCGTGGCTTCTCCTAACGGGTCGTTGGGTCTCCCGTTGATTATACTACTGCCCAGCCTGACACTAACCATGACTGCAAAGGATGGCCCATTGTACCCAACAACGGGTCATCAATCCTCTCGTTGTCTCCACCGCCACCATCCTCTCCCCATCCAACGACAACATACAACGACTCGTGGTCTGATACCACGAGTCGCTCTGTGGTCCGTTTTGTGATGTTTTTTCCAGATTTCTGCACTTTTTAAATTCAACTCCCGGGTCTATTCTTAGGTCTTCCCGGAGTATTACAATATCTCCCCCTTGGAGACATTCATCCTTGAATGTAGGAAACAAGCAGCAAACATAAACATACAATTATCATACTCAAATTCTGACTATTTTAACCGAAATTTTCACAGAATGACTACCTCCGAACCAAACTACATAGCTGAACTGATCTCATGCTTCTAATACACACTTATACACATAAAAGAAACTTGAATACATGAACTGAGCATTAAAACTAAATGGGGTTGTAGAGTAGAACTGATACCTCAATTCTGAATGGAGCCGGTAGGGAACATATATGGGTATCTAGCCATCATATTCGCATGGGCTTCCCACGTAGCTCCCTCAAGATCCTGATTTCTCCATAAAACCTTAACTGAAGCTACATCTTTGTTACTCAACTTTCGAACCTGATGATCCAAGATTTCAATAGGAATTTTTCATAATTGAGACTATTTTTTACTCCAATGTTGTCTACCGGGACTACCAAGGCTGGATCACCCAAGCACTTCTTCAAAAGCGACACATGGAAGATGGGATGAACTAAAGATAACTCTGATGGCAAGTCAAACTCATACTCCACCCTTCCATCTCTTCTCACAACCCGATAGGGACCAACATAGCGGGGATTGAGTTTCCCTTTCTTTCCGAACCGCATGACTCCCTTCATGGGAGATACCTTTAGAAATACCCATACCACCGTCCACATCAAACTCCAAATCTCTTATCTCACATCAACATACGATTTTTGATGACTACGAGTGGTTTTTAATTGGTCCCTTATCAGGTGGACCTTCACCATCCACTACGGACCGCATACGCCCTATCATGAGTTGCCTCATCAACCTCAAACCATTTGATGGGGGATCTACACCTCTTTGCCCATAGAGAGCCTCGATGGTGCCATGCAGATACTAGAGTAAAAGCTGTTTATAAGAAAAGTAGATAAAGGGCAAATGATCATCCAAACTACCTTTAAAATCCATAACATATGCCCTCAACATATCCTCAGAGTCTAGATTGTACATTCTTCTTTGCCATTCGTTTGCGTATTAAATGTTGTCTTGACATAATCTCGGTCTAAGCCCCTTATGGAAAGACCTCCGAGCTGGGAGGTATACGGAGTACCTCGATACGAAATAATAGAAAAGGAGGGCACTCCATGTAGTCGAACCAACTCCAGGAATATACAACTTGGTATAATCATGCATTCCAGTGGTCTTGACCTTTAAGTGTGCATCCTTGGATAACCTATCTACCACTACTAGAATGGAATCATAGTGTAGACGAGTACGGTAGGCACTGTAATAAAATCCATATTAACCACTTCCCACTTCCAAGCGAGGAATGCTAATATCTGAAATTACACCTCACGGCCTTTGGTTCTCGACCTTCACTTTCTTTGACGGTTGGAAACTTGGCTATGAACTTTCTGCGATATCCTTTTTCGCCACCACATCCCACCAATAGATTTCTTGCAAGTCTTGGTATTTTCGTGGATCAGAATGGATGGAATATACGGTACCATGTGCCTCATTGCAATATCAGACTCTCAAATTATCAACGTCGAAACACATGAGCCATTACCTGGTATCGAAGGACACCATCTCCCTCTTGGGAGAAAATCTCCACCTTTTGACTTAGCACCTCCTCCTCCGGCTTCCTCAATATTGGATCCCTCGTCTTATGCGGATTTAACACCTGTAAACCACCAAGGACGGTCGACCGGGTGTACAACAATACCACCATCGGTCGAGTCGATCAATCTTGCAAGTTGTTGAACATCTTTCACCAACTTCTTCTTCCTCATCCACATGGACACACTCTCCATTGAGAGCCTACTAAGCGCATCCACAACCACATTTGCCTTGCCCCGGTGGTAGAGGACACTCATGTCGTAGTCCTTTAGCAACTCCAACTACCACCTTTAGAAGATTGGAGATATTTACGCGTGAACACATATTGCAAGCTCTTGTGATCGTGAACACGTCTATGTGAACCCATTACAAGTAATGTCGCCATATCTTGATTGCAAACACCATCGTGAGCCAACTCAAGCTCATGGGTCGAGTAGTTAACACAAGTGAACCTTTAGCGTCGAGCGTATGCTATCACCCTCCCCTGTTGCATCAACACACACATCTAGAGTCCGACTCTCAAGAATCACAATACACAACAAACCGCCAGTACCCTTAGGTAAAGTCATCTTTTGGTCTTGAAGTGAGTTGTGTCTTCAATTCCTGAAGCTTTTCTCAAATCCTCGACCATTGGAACTTTATCTGAGGTAAACTTGGTCAAAGGTGCCACAATAGATGACACACCTCAACAAACCTTGTTAGTAGCCTTCTAGGCCCAAGAAACTCTAATTTATGAAGGATTCACCGGTCCCCAGGCCAATTCTTCCGCTTCGATTTTCTACAAGTCCACCCTTATGCCCTCACTCGACACAACATGGCCCGGAAATGCCACCAGAAGTCCGACCAAAAATCACACTTGCTAAACTTTGGCATACAACTTGATGATCTTGTAGGGTCTAAAGTACTATTCTCAAATGAGCGACATGCTCACCCCATAGGAGTATATAAGGATGTCATCAGTGAACATAATCAGAACATGTCCAAATATCGTTGAATACCACATTAATTAGGTCCATGAAAGGCTGCGGGAGCATTGGATACTCAAATGTCCTAACTACAAACTCACAATAGCCACACCGGGTCTAAATGTTGTCTTTAGGATATAACTCTCGGACTACGAGTTGGTGATACCTAGACGATATCTATCTTGGCTTTGGCACCACTGGTAGTCAAATAAGTCATCAATCTAGGGAAGGGAATTTTTGTTCTTGATGGTGAACTTATTAAGTTGCGATAATCAATCACATTAAAAGGGATCCATCCTTCTTCCGAACAAATAGAATCGGCGCGCCCCATGGAGCTTGCTCGGTCTAATGAAACCCTTATCCAACAAGTCTTTCAACTATCCTTTAACTCTTTTCCTTCGGGCCATCACACGGAGGGATAGAGATAGGATGCTTATTGGGCAGTAGGTCAATTCCAAAATCAATTTCCCTTTTCGGAGGGACACTGGTAAATCATCGGAAATACCTCGGATAATCATTACACTCTTTGGGGCCCGACTAAATAGTTGGGGTCTCGGACTCTACATCCTTAACCCTAACTAGTTGGTACATTCAACCCTTAGAGATCATTTTCTAGTCTTCGTATATGAAATAAACCTTAGAGTGGCACAAGCTGAATTACCCTTCCATTCTAAAAACCGACTCACCTAAAAATAGGAATTCCACTACATGAGTCTTACAATTAATTGAAGCATAACATGCAAACAACCAATTCATACCCAAAATGATGTCAAAATCAGTCATGGCCAATTTGACTAAAATCATGGAAGTAACTTTTGATGCAACACCTTAATGGGAAACCTCTGCACATCCATCTAGCTACAAGCTGATTTGCCTAGTAGAGTAGATATGGAGAATGCTTAAGCGAAATTTACGGTGAGAATGGTTTTGATAGAATTTACGGACTAACTCCAAAACTAATAGAATTGTAAGGGGTCACGAAAGACAAGGTAGCTCCTAGATGTAAAAAAGCATAAGCATCAATATGGAGAGGCTTGCAGCATACCCGTGACCACGTGCAGCGAAGCCTCCTGCTCTTGGCAAGGCACTAAATAAGAAACACTATTCAGCGGCCACCTACCGAACTTGTGGAGGAACCCTGCGGGAAGGTTCGACTGCTAATGGGCGGTAGAACTAGCTACGGAATCTTTGATTTTGTGCACAGGTTTGCCACCCAAAGAAGCATCGCCATAGACAAGCACCTCCTGGAATGATTTTCCACATCTCGCACAAGGAAAGTGGAAAGTGTGCTCCTGCGTACTACCATGATCCCTCGAACTGTAGCCTTCTCCTCTGGTCTGGCCCGAAGTGGACGGCGTACTAGGCGATGATGGAGATGGAGTAGTGAACCTATGTTGGGGCGTGCGTGATCCACCTCAGGCCTGGCAGAAACCCACCAGGCGCCGATCCACGACCTCTTGGCATCTCTCTCCACATGGGCAGACTCCATCTGCTGGGCATGCATTACAATACGGGAAAGTTGATGTCCGTCTTAGCATGGAAATTCGACAATCCTTATCCAAGTAATCTACTACTCCATGCACAAAATGGCTCCAGGAGCACCAGCGTCGAAGCTACCAACAGGAGCATATTTGATAGCCCGGTGAAATCAGCATACTCATGGGTGACATGTTTCCCGACACAAATTTAGAAACTCGAAGCGTAGCCAGGCTCCCTGTCTCGAGAAGAAACCGTCCATAAACGATTGTGGAACTCATCATTGTCCTAGCACCTTTCCATTGCTTGAACCATATGTGCACCACCCCTTTGAGGTGTAGGAGGTCAAATCCTTTACATTCCCATTATTCCACCCCCATAACTTTTGGGTGATCTTTAGAATTTCCTCATTAAAATCATGTGGGTCCTCATCACCTTTGATCCTTTGTACTCTTTGGAGGGCTCATCCTCAAAAAGTCCCTCACCTAGCCATTTTATTGCATTCCCATTTCACGGATAATATACCCACAGTCGATTCTTGACTTTGAGTTTTGTGGCACATGCCACTCTACAATCACCTCCTGGCTTCCGGCGTGTGCGGGCGCTCACGTACCTACTCCTCATGAACGGGTGGAGTTGGCGGATGCTCTCCATCATGGGCACCCTCATGATCATCACCATTATTGTTCCTCCTGGAATTTACTCGGCATGGTGTGATTACGCAAATGCGAATAACACAAATTAGAGAGTCAAGGACATTTCATCGCACGACATAGATTATGAAAAGGAACATTTCCTAAATGTTTAGTAGCTTCTTTGTCATAATTGTGGCGTGCTTCACACTATGAAAAGGCTCTCATAAGGCGGCTTTCAAAATTCCTAGGACACAAAACCTCTTCAGCTCACGATACCAAGTTTGCCATGACCCAACGCACACCCAAATTGTAGACACAAGACAAGGAGCCCCAGAGACCCCAAGTGACCCATGGCATATTATACGTTTTCAATCACATGAGTGGAAGACTTATCATAGAGAAAGTAATCATACCATAACATGAGGAAAACAACACAATACTTATACAATACGAATACAACTTTTTAGTATGATAAGCCTCTAAACACGAAAAGGTGCATTGATGGGACAACTCCCCAACTAATCAACATCTAGAAGCGAAGGAATAAAATAGAGTGTGAACATGTAGCCCTGATTATGAGGACTCACAAAATAAGCAGTGAAAGTACAATCTATCTGGGTGAGGATGCGCCTGAGAATCGGGACCTTTATCATGAGACGACCGCAGCATAAGTATGCGTTAGTACGTGGAATATGCGAGTATGCAAGGTAAGTAAAACGGAAATATAAAACATGTATAAAACCCTTAAATGATCCTATGTATAGGAAGGCATGCTCATGACATATTTATCGTAATATAACATAAAGCTCAAGGTTTTGAAACATTATTAATGTAAACATAGTCATTATCATAATAAAGAAGAGGCCTTGCACCCTTAACTTGAGCTAGCACATAATCATAAATATGCAAAATTAAAGTGAGGAACATTGGGAGATTCTACTAGCAGAGCATACCTATGAGCACACATGGCTTGGAGCTTATGACCCTAGTCGGGAGGGTGTTCATACCTTGCCGAGATAGGAACCATGAGGGGGTGATCACACATGAAAAGGGTCATTTGGGCCCGGCGACAAACATGAAGGGTCCCAACATACCTACGGTGACCGTAGTTAAATGAGATCGAGGGCTTAACATGAGCCCCAAACTTACTCATTGTTTGATAGTACTCCCAAAACATATATAGTGCTCATAATAATACAAACATGAGTTCATGGGTTGGTAAAATCATGATAATCGTAATCATGCTTGAATATCGTGATCTAGCCATGACTTGAGGTGTGTAAAACAATGCCAAAAATACAAGAGTTATAGGAGTGGGACATCATGATCATAAGTGAAATCATAAATATATCGTAAGGCTCGAGGTTTCGAAGCATTCGTAAACATGCAGTCCTGAAAATGAGAAAAATATTTCATAGAACATGACTTGACCAAAGAACATAATCAGCATGCGTTAAAACAATGAGGAACAATGGGAGATTTTTATAAGCAGAGCATACCCATATAAGCACACATGGAGCCCGACTGTAAGCTAGTCGGGCGGATTCATACCTTCGACAAGGGTAGAACCATGGCGTGATATCACTCTTAGAGGCCCGTGAGACATAGGGGGCAGATCCTTGGGGAGGTCCCAAACACGCAGCCTACGGTGGCACGTAGTCGAGATTCGAGGCGTAACCTAGGCTTCAAACCTACTCGATGTTAAGTACTACTCCCAAAACATGCAACATGCTCCATATAAATTCATACATGACATGCATGACTAGTTAAATCGTGATAACATGCTTGAGAATTCTTAATAGTAGCCATGGAATTGGGCTAGTGGATCGGCCAAAATCATACTTCATGAACCATAAGCAACACGTGGGCATTGCCCATATTTTCCAACATCCTTGAAATGCTTAAATTTTATGAAAACATGATCATAATAACATGAGATTGAAGACATAATGCTGCCAAAATTCATAAATTCATCATGCTTGAGGAATCACCATAACCATGAACTTTACTAAAAATCCTCATGATTTGGGAATCTATGCTTTTAGGGATTAGATCATCAATCATTGAATAACACAAGTGAAAACAGCCCAATAATTCAAAAACCATGATTTAGACATACTACGACAAGCTCATATCAATTTTTGCGGAATCATGCATTTGGGTTAAGACCCATAAAGATTTAGTAACTTTAAACATAGAATTTGGGAAGGATTGGACATGGGTGAGGACTAAGCCACCCATTCAAAGCCCCACATACTGGAATACTTGATTCTTAACTCCCTGAAAAGCGCAAGATGAAAATTCGGAGAATTTGAAGAAGAACCCTTGGATCACCTCCTACTCCCTCCTCTAACTCTTGCAAGTATAGAATGAGACTTAAAATAAATTATTTCCCCTTAAAGACCACATCCAGAGCCTCAAAGCGACATAGTTTGGGCCTTAAGAGTGTAGGAAATTACGAGAAGGCCCTTACTAATTCATAGAAATAACTACGGTGACCACAATGGGTGACACGACGACTGAATTAGGATGGGAAATGACTCTCGTGTCGCCGTCAAGTACATTGGATGCAATTCGGCTGGGCTCATAATGGGTGACTCAACGACTGCGTCACCAGTGACCATGAGTCGTCTTCACCTTCTGTCCGTATACTATCTCATCATAATTAAATTTCCCTGACTTGCTCACAACCTACCTCGAGTCGTTTGGGATCAGCTACGACTCTTGGGTTCCCATCCGTTAGGTACATTGGTCAAACCTTCCGGGTAACCCTTAACCTCACCCCACGAGAGACTGACAGCTCATGGTAGGCGGCCACGAGTCGTTCCCACGCCCGTAGGACCTCGGCTCTCATCATTCCAGACATTCACGAGCCACACAATGACTCGTGGGTCTCCTCATAGTCTTCTAGTGACTAGCTTTGCTTCTTTATAATATTTTTCCAAATTTTCCCGTTTGACTCCCGATCGATCCTTGGGTTCTGGGGTATAACAATATCTCCCCCTTGGCAACATTCGTCCTTGAATGTTAAGAACATACGAAATCTCAAAATCAATCTCCCTCTTGGGAGGAACACTGGCTTAGTTCATGCAGGAAATACCTCGGGATACTAACATACAGGAGCTGCGGCCCAGATAGTCGGGGTCTCGAGACGTGACATCCTTAACCCTAACCAAATGGTGAATACAACCCTTAGAAATTATTTTCCTGGCCTTGATATAGGAGATAAAGCATCCTATGGAGACACCTTTGAACTATCCCTCATTCTAAAAGCTGGTTCACTGGAAAGTAGGAACTCCAAGCTGGGTTCTACAGTTAACGAAGCATAACATACAAACTTAATCAATCCATGCCCAAAATGATGTCAAAACTAGTCATAGACAATTCTACTAAGTACGCGGAGAGTAGCATTATGCAATGCGCAATGGGAGCTTGGCCCTCTATATACATCGCTATGGCGAATCACCCGGCCCGAGTAAATGGAAAATGGTTGACAAAACTTGGGGCCCGGCCCCAAAGTTACTAGCAATGAGTGTCACAAAAGACGGTGTAGTTCCCCGGATCCTAACAAAGCATAAGCGTCAATATGAAAGACTCGCAACATGCAGTAACCACATCGGAAGAAGTCTCTTGCTCACGTAGAGCCAAATGCATAAAACCGGTTACGGGTGCTAGGCGCCAAGCGGACCCGGTTGAAACACCTGCTTTGAGTAGGACGTACCATTGGAGGCTGAACTAGCTAGCCAGATTTGCGGGCTCCACTACCCCACTGTTGACATGGCCGCGGGGCAATTTCTAAACGTGTCCAAGTTTTCCACACGAAACAAGCATCTAAGCCCACTTTGAAACACCTGCTGGGTGGTTCTTGCACAACAACACTGAAGATGGGAATGTGCACTGCAGTAGCATGATACTCACGACCCCTCGAACTGAAATTACTGCTCCTACGATCGTCTCGGGAACTAGATGGGAGTGGCAGAATATGGTTCTAGTGTAATAGACTGTCTTGGGACTTACAGTGAGGCCCACCTCTGGCCTCGTTTGGGAGAACACAGTAGCTGTGGTTTGGACCTCTTGGCCTCTCTCCGCCTCATATGAGTTGCCTCCATCTGTGAGCATAAAGGACTATCAGAGTGGGTAGTCCATATCTTGATGAAGCATGGTTGTTACGTAGTTCTTGTCTAGATGCTCTGGGCTGCTCACACAATCACCTTTCCTTTGCACCCTCGGTCCATCACTAACTCAAAGGCATACTTTGGCGGTAGTGAACTCAAGTGAATATTCTAACAACTACATCATCTTTTCTACCTTTTTTGTTTGAGGTTAACAAACTCGGTTGCTTTCAATTCCACTCGTCTCAGGGGAAGGGCACATCGACCATGTGGAACTCATCCTAGGCGATAGGACCCGCTCCAGGTGCCATTTGTCCTTCTATTGCTTGTACCAAATATAAGAAGTGACCTCCGCTTTGGGCGATAAGAGGCCGAGATCAACACACTCTCATTTTGTCACCCCCATAACTGGTGACCTTCAAATCCCTTCAATGAACTTGTGAGGATCCTCGTCCGGCTTTGATCCGGAAGTGA
This sequence comes from Datura stramonium, assembly GCA_018107945.1. NCBI lineage: Eukaryota > Viridiplantae > Streptophyta > Magnoliopsida > Solanales > Solanaceae > Datura > Datura stramonium. The sequence goes on from JACEIK010003021.1 coordinate 121,195, forward strand.
GCTCGGAGAGGTTCATCCTCAAAAGTCTCTAATCGAAACGTGTTGCGTTTGCCCATTACATTGGAATATGCGCAACATCTTGTTGGTTGACTTGAGCGGTCAAGGCCTATGCCAACATCGAATAGGATCCGAAACTCGGCGTGGCGCTAGCTGCAGTGCTTGGGGCTCACAGACAGTGGGGATTGTTGACCCCCATGATCATTACCACCTCGCGTGGCCTTAAATCATTCTACATTCCTCGTAAGTTTATTCTTAAGGAGCCATAATTTTCTGTCCTTGAATAGCACAAATTAGAAGGATGGAAGACTTTTATCGCACGGCAGCTGGATCATGAAAGAAAGGAACATTTCCTAAAATGTTTAGTAGCCTCTTCGTCATAAGTGTGGCACGCTTCACACCCGTAGAAAAAGACTACACCTAACGCGACTTTGAGAATCCACAGGATACATCCTGAACCTATTGCTCACGATACTAAGTTGTCATAGCAGAGTACACTAGAATCGTAAACATGGGACAAAGGACCACAGAGGGACCTAAGTCAACCCATAGCATGAGCATATAACTAAACCATTCACATAGGGCGGAAGAATTAGCTTAATGATCATGAATTGAATGAAATCAAGACATGAAATGAGAAACAATAATACATGATCAAGCATAAACAAGCTGAATACTACAAATAGGTTTGAAGGCCTCTAATCATAATAGACGAGGTTGAAGGAACAAGACACCAACTAACTAACATTCTAAAACAAAAAATAGCTAAAATTCGAACATAAAGCCATAGTCATGAGGACTCACCAATGAGAGCGAGAGCACAAGCGAGAGCAAGCTAGGACGATGCTAAACCTGAAGTCCCCAGATCTGTATCATGAAACGATACAACGTAAAGTATGCGGAGTCGGTATTTGGAATGTGCAGAGTATGCAAGGTGTGTAAAACAATACTTAAACACAAGAGTTATAGGAGTGGGACATCATGATCATAAAGGCGAAATCATGAATATATCGCCAGGCCCTCAAGATTTCCCAAAAGCATTCATAAACTTTGGGCTCACGAACCTACTAGGTGTTAAGTACTACTCCCAAAACATACAACGTTCTCATAGAAATTCATACATGACATGCATCGCTAGTTAAATCGTGATAATCATAACATGCATGAGGATTCATAATACTAGCCATAAATCGGGCCGTGGATCGGCCAAAATCATACTTCACGAACCATACACAACGTGTGGGCATTGCCCATATTTTCAACATCCTTTAAATGCTTCGTTTTATGAAAACATGTCATAATAACATGAGAGATTGAAGACATGCTTAAAATTCATAAATTCACATCATGCTTGAGGAATCACCATAACCATGAACTTTACCAAAAATTCCTGTGACTTGGGCACCTATGCTTTTATGGATTAGATCATCGATTATTGAATAAAACAAGTGAAAACAACCCAATAATTCAAAACCCATGATTTATACATACTACGACAAGCTCATATTAATTTTGAGGAATTATCATTTAGGTTAAGACCCATAAAGATTGATAACTTTAAACATAGCATTTGGAAGGATTGGGCATAGGTAGGGACTAAATTGTCATGCCCGTCTTGGGGGCATGAGCGGCACTAGTGCCCTACTAGGACTGTTGCTAGACCCCACGAGTCTAAGCACATCTAGTGCATGGCTGGCTCTAACTCGAATTCATGGAATCAACGGTCTATATAGCATTTATGCATCTGACCTCGACCCATTGGGCATGGCACGTCTCTGTAATATCGGCTAGCAGTCACATTTATATAGGAAACCTATGCGGGCCGACAAGCCACAATCTTGCTCCTAGTTATCTCTAACTCAATATAATGAACTCCCGAACATCGTGACCGGCAAGGTCACCACTATTATCTGAATACGGCCCTTTTGGCTAGCGCAGTAACAACACTAAAAGCTAAACATGCATACGGCCCCGCTACGGCCAAGCACAACTAACCCACGGGGAGATATATATACACAATGTTGCAAGCCTCTATGAATGCGATAAGATGGTCGGGACGGGCCAGAGCCTACAGTACTATACAACAAAGAAAATGAACTACCTCACGAATGATCGAGGCCGGATGACGGGGAGGCGTGGCTGCATGGGTGGCTAGAATCACGGGATCGGCTCGTCGTCTATGAGTACTGCGGGCAAGTAATAAGGCGCCCCAAGCGGTGGTCAACACCCTTTGGTACCGAGTATGCAAAGCAAACTAATCATAGCGAATATAAACAACATAACTAGAAACTACGAACGGTAGAAGATATACGAGCGCATGCCGGGCGATAGAATCTAAAACGAGGCTTTTACGCTTATTGAGGAATACAAGGCGGGAGCATACTGTCGGCGTGGCGATCACATCTATTAGCTAATAAATAACATTTATATACATATATATAACAAGCAAGGACCAATACCGGCCCCCATAGCGGAAGGTGCCAACCAACAAACAATCTATACCCCTACCCAGGTCAAAACCATCCAAAAAATAAATCACTCCACTCGTCTACTAGCTACGAGCACCTCTACAGCCCCACAGGTCTCGGCTCGGAGCTATGACGTGATATAAATAAGCGTATGAGCAGGAGGACTCCTGTCTTTATGTCTGTAAAGCTATAAGCGTATGCGTATACATTTATCTTGTCCCACAGGCGCAACGCTCATGAGTAAGCTACTCTTGTTATCGCGTCAGCGATATGAGAATGCTCCACGTCCCATCTTCGTCTGCGGACGGCATGCCCTCCTTGGACTAACGTATCCCCACCCTCACGGTGGGTCGACACGATTACCAACCCGGGGCCCAGGTGAGGATGCTCAAGGGTGCCCTCATAACACAAGCAAGTCTCAACAATCAATAATCACGTATAGCAAGCATGTTTGAGCTGAAAATACTATCGTATTCTAATTTCTCATTACGAACTCTTTTACGTGTTATGCGGATTCTCACTCTTGAATTATACTCTATGCGGGATATCATCTAGCTATGCAGCTATCTTTGTATACGAGATATTATACGGCGCGCTCGACTATACGTATCTGAGACATTATCGGGCATACGATATTACTTTACTAGCACATTAGGAACATATACCATAATATTATAACATGCTTGCTAAATTTAAAAACACGCTTGCTAAACTAATCTTGGACTCAATTCTTGACTCCACGAATTCTTTCTTCTATATTTCACGCTATTTCTTTACATCTTTGAATTACTAACTTGCCAAGGAATTAGCTTTACATACGCCGCCGAAGTTTAAGGCTAACTGGCGTAGTTCGGCGGTACTTTTACTATTTCTCCCAGCGCATTCCTTATATATATACATATCAATTAGAACTAAATACACTAATATTCGGAAAGAAAACATCACTTTCGATATATATATAGCCCCAATTTTGGCTTATCAAAAAACGGTGGAAAACTAGCTATTTCTCGAGATAGGAAGAGGAGAAATACTCATTTTAAGGATAGGAGTATATTGACACTAATTTGGAGCAATTCCACTTTCCTTAGCTCGGTAGCACGAAAGATTTGCGGTGAATTTCACGAAACTAAATGTTGTAGGAATGCTCCCTTGCTTGCTAAATACCTCGGTATACAGATTAATTCGAGTTTGGAGCGAGTGTTTGGCCGGCGTAATCGGAAGGGGGAGTATAAGAAACCTCATCTCCCTGTTTTCCCTCGACATACTAAAATTATATGAAATGTAACTTTAAAGCCGAAGTGGAGGGAGGCTTATATAGTTGGGACCTATAGAGTCGCATTCATGGAATGCGATTTATAAGTCGCATTCATGGAATACGATTTATAAGTCGCATTTGCCTTATGACGCCCAGAGCTTAGCGCTTGTTCGATCTTTTCCAGGGCCTTTTCTAGCATGTATGGCATTAAAACTCTTAGCCAACATGCGAACGAGGCCATCTACATGTCAAGAAGTTTATAGGGTGTAACACCAAGCCACCCGTTTCAAAACCCCACATACGAGGTACTTGATTCTTAACTCCCTGCCAAAGCCCAAGATGAAAATTCGGAGAATTTGAAGAAGAACCCTTGGATCAGTTCTACTCCCTCCTCCCAACTCTTTTAGTATAGAATGAGACTTAACATGAATTATTTCCCCTTAAAGACTGTCTAGACCTCAAACGACATAGTATAGCCTTAGGAGTGTAGGGAAATTCTGAGAAGGCCTTACTAGTGTGAAATAACTGCAGGTGACCCTAATGGGTGACCCGACGACGGCTCGTTAGGACGGGAAACGACTCGTCGTGTCACCCGTCAAGTACCTTTGGATACCGGAATTCGGCTAGGCCGTAGCTTGGGTGACTCATGACTCGCCATAAGTGACCACGAGTCGTGATCACCTTCCATCAAGTATATTGCCTCATCCTTAATTAAATTTCCTGAGGCTTTGCTCACGACCCACCTCGTGATCGTTGGGGCGCTACGACTCATGGGGTCCCATCCGTAGACCACCTTTGGTCAAACCTCCCAAGTAACCATTAAACTCACCCCACGGGAACGACAACTCGTGGTAGGCGGCCACGAGTCGTTTCACGCATGGGGACCTCGGCTCCTCAGCCCATTCCGGCTTCCCCACGAGCCCTTGACTAGTGGGGTCTCCTCTGAGTCATCTAGTGACTCGTGGCACGTCTTTACCCAATATTTTCCCAAATTTTCCCTATTTGACTCCTGGAGTCGGTCCTTGTGTTCACGAGGGTATAACATGATGGTATTCGTATGCGAGATCATCTTCAAAAAGAATTTACTTTTAGTGGTCAAACAAATCACGATCACAGGGGAGAGGATACATGTTCTTGATGGCGACCTTGTTCAATTGCCAATAATCGTGCTACATCACGACAAATAGGGCCAGTGCACCACATGGAAATTTGCTCGGTCGATGAAACCCTTGTCTAACGAGGTCTTTCCATTGCTCAGCTAACTCCTTTGCTTTTCAGGTTGAGGACATTTGTAGAGAAATAGATAGGTTGCGTATGGGAAGAAGGTCAACACCAAAATCAATCTCTCAAGCTCGGGAGAGGATTCCCGATAAATCATACGGGAAGACTTACGGATACTCAACTGGAACTAACTTAATGGTTGGGGTCTCGGATGTAGCATCCTTAACCCTAACTAGATGGTATACGCAACCTTAGAAATCATCTTTTTGGCCTTAAGGTAGGAAATGAAACAACCTACGAGCAAAAGGCCAGGCTACCGTCAACTAAAATTTGGTTCACTCGGAAATCGAACTCTCTTTGCCCAAGTTCTACAATTCGGAGGATAGCATGCAAATAGCCAATCCATACCGAGAATAAAATCAAAATCGATCATGGCTAACACACTAAATGCTTTAAGGTGACTTTACGAAGGGTATGTCAGGGCAATTTCTATACGTCCATCCTAGCTACAACTAAATCACCAATGGGTAAGTGAGAAGGGTTGATAGGGTTTTCGGGACTAACTCAAAACTACTAGCCACATAGGGCATCACAAAGACAAGGTAGCCTGGATCTAACAATGCATATATATCAATGAAATACTCATGACATATCGGTGACTACATTCGGGAGACCTTACGCTCTTGGTGAGATCTTTAGAGCATAATTTGTTTTGGCGTTATGCGCCACTGTGCTAGTAGATTATTTCTTTGAGCTTTGCGTGCGGTGGAGGCTGCTGAACTAGAAGCTAGACTTGACCCCTATCATGACCACAGCAGCTCTTTGGACAATCCCTAAGCATGTGCAGAGCTTCCTGCACACGAAGCAAGCACCTATACCGCTAGCTTGACCAGTGTGCCTCAGAGCTACACCTATCGCAAATTGGGAAACTGGAATCTTGTGGGCTGCTGCTATTTTCCTCTAGAGCTTGATGCTCGTCCTCTTTGGTCGTGCCTAGATCTTGATGGCACACTCATAGGCGCGTGCAGGAGTGACGATCTCAGTGCCGGGCTGGCGGCGGTTTCCACCACGGCCTCTGCTTTGAGATAATCCATAGTGTCTTGTCCTAGCCCTTTTGGCCTTTCTCTCTCTCACATACACCGCCTCCATCTGCTTTGGGTGTACAAGACTATCCGAGGAAAATCCATATCTTGATGAAGCATCCTGGTCAGAGCAATCCTTGTAGGTAGTATTTACTCCATGAATAAACTGCTTTAAACGAGCTCTCTGATAACCACTAACTCTGGGTCGTACTTGGGCCAGACGAGTGAACTCCTAAGGCATACTCTTGAGCGGTCATCTTTCCTTGTCTGGTCCCACAAATTTGAGTCGCTTTCGGCTCCTCGTCTCACGAGGAAGGGCTAGCTCTAAAAGTGGCATAAGAAACTCATCCGACTAATGAGCTGCTCTGGGTGCCCTACTATCCTTCCACTTGTTTGAACCAAATGTGCGTGACTCCCACCTAGCGATACAAGGCCAAATCGGCACACTTCTCCCCGAGTCACCCACATAATTTGGGTGATCTTTAAAATCTCCTTAATAAACTCATGTGGATCCTCGTCCACCTTTGACCCGAGAGCTACGGAGGTTCATTATGAAAGTCTAACCCTGTTCTTAGTCGTATTCCAGGTTACGAGGGACTTGCTCCACCACTGGCGATTGACCCGGGCGGTCAAGGCACGTGATAGAATCTGAGCGGTTGCCTTAAATTCTGCATGGGCAATCGACTCAGGTATGTGCTTCGCATGAAGCTGGTGGGGCTTGTTAATTGCCCATTTCCATTGCCACCTGTTTGGCCATTATCGTTTCCATTTCTCCTTCCTTTAACTTTGCGGGAGGCATGATTATGCGAGATGTGAATAGCACGAGTTAGAAGGATAGCGATACATTTCTTGCCTGACATAGATCATGAAAGAAGGGAACATATTTCTTAAAAGTCTCATAGCCTCTTCATCATAAATTGTGGCGTACTTCACACCCATAGAAAAAGACTCTACTTCGCATTAGCTTTTGGACACCCTAGGACACTTCAAAACCTAATGTTGTGATACAAGACACATGTGACAGAGCATAGGCCCCGGATCAGGACACGGGATAAGAAACCACAGAGAGGCTCCAAGTCGACCCATGACAATGTAACATCGTCTAACTCCAGTGTAAGATAGCGGAAGGGTTATCACTAAATAACATAGCGAAAGTCTAGAAAAAGATAACATACGAGTACATACACAAATCCAGCTAACAAATGCACTATGTCAGAAAAGTCTCTAAGGCGTGAGTTGATGGGACAAAACCCCAACTAACTCTCTATAGTGAAAACTAAAATCGACATACACAGGCGTGAAGGGTCCTCGCAAAATGAGGACTCTGCTCGAGTTGAGGAAGTAACTCCCGAGATACGTAGTGGTGGGCCGAACACGAGTATGAATTCTATATCATGAGTCGATTACATGGAATGTACCAAATGCATGGTAAGTAAAATCGCTTAAATAGAAGTAATTATTAAATCATATAATATAAACATAATCAAGATAATATTACAGTAGAGATTCATTATTCTTTTGAAATAATGATCGAACATGAGCGAACATCATAACTTCATCGAATGACCCAAAGGCGAAACGGATAATCATAAGTAAAAGGCGAATATTAGGTCAAGGCTGCCAGAAAATATAATATCATGATTGATGTATGCAAAATTGAAATCATGAAGAGCAATGGAACTCGTGTATAACCAACATTACACGATAGAGCTTACGTGAGGTCCGTTATCACACTTTCCCAGTGGGCAGCATTAGAAAGCACCCAGGGCTAAGGCGCTACCATGTCTCGATATCAAGCTCGAGCTCCTTGGGGAAGGAAAGCTCAAGGGGAGGTCCCAAAATGTAAAAGAAAACCTACATTGTACGTAGTTACGAGGCACGGGGGTTGAATGACCATTAGCCTACTCGGTACTAGACTTACTCTAAAAATATGCATATGCTCTCCATCATTTTTCAACTAAGCGTATGATCGATGACGAATGAATAAATAACATACATGTATAATCATAATCATAACATGAGGAGCCTTGACTCAAACCATTACCACAAGCTAAAAACAATAGGGTAGGCTCCAAAACCATGTAGTAGCTAATTCATGAAATCATAAAATATACTTGATCATATGGGCTTGCCCAATACTTTAACATGCTTGAAATCAGCAGTTCACTTTGAAAACATGAAAATAATATGGGTATACCGAAATTATACTTTCTTCATAAACATCTCATCATACTTGAACTCATAACTCATAGATCTCAACTTTCATGAATATTCATAGAAGGGCATCATAATTTAGAAAACTTAAAAACATAAATTATAATTTAAAACAAAGTCAAAAAGTTAAAAAACACCACTTATTTTTTAACAAAATAAAAAATATCTTTAAATCATACCCATGGATAAAACTTAAGAATTCATGTATTGGGTAGGAACCTCATGGAATCGTAATTAAATTATCATGTGGAGTGATGATTGGTTGAACGTACTTTGGCGGCTCTGGTGGAGTACTAGTATGAAAGATTCTCATCGGTGTCAGAAGTCACGTTTGAATACACTTGAAAAAGAAAGGGGGCCTGTGCTCAATGAGGGTGATATCATTAGCAAGTGCTAACCTTGGTATGGAAGTTATGCGTAGGCATGTGCTGTGCTTCCCTATAGACCTAGCTTTGCTATCGAAAACTCTGGTGAAATTGGTATTAGGCATGGGTGTGGACAATTACACGCATTCATAACCTTTTATGGAAGAATCGATTCTCACACCTTTCTTGATATCCCAAAGAGAATTGAGGAAGAGCTTGTAGAAAACTAGACTTGATCACTTCTCAAAACCCCTAAACTTGCATGCATGAATTAGGATGACTTAGAATGACATAACCCCTCTTAAAACACTTTATTTCGAACTTTAAATGGCGTAGTTTATGACCCTAGGGCTTAGAAATGATAAAAATACCCTTAATGAATTTCCACGAAAAAAGCGCTCTACCGGTGACCCAGTACAACGGACCATTGCTAGATTCCCTGATCAGTTACCACCCTTGTCTTTTCATCCCCAATTCAAGTCTCGGATCCCCTACCATGGCCCGGACGGGATGAGTCGTTACAAGATCCGATGACTGCGTTGCCATTCGTTATCACCTTTGCCTAACACGGAATTCTTTGCAACGAGTGCGACAACGGCTTCGTTGCTTCCGGCATGCTTGAGTCGTACCAAGACTCGTTACTTTCTCCTTGCAGACCCACCTTACAACGACTCACATCCAACGACCCTTTACCAAAAAATGGAGTGGATTTCTAGGCCCTTACCAACTCTAGACCACAAGAAGTATCTCATTACAGGCACATCCAACGGGTCACTAGATCCCGCTACTTTGACTGCATTACAAGCCCATTAAGAAATTTTTGAGCTTCTACTACTTTTCATTTAAAATCGGTGTAGTCTTAGGAACTTCCGAGTAATACGGTTGAGGTGACGCATTGAAACGTAATAAATGATGATACGCTACAAGTATGGTACTATAGCAGCATAATTGTGATGTGGAGGAATAAGTATGTACGTGTATTTGATGGTGGAGATTTGACTTTCCGTGGCATGGTTTGATACTTTTCTTGTGTGTTCTTGATCTATTAAATATGTAATTGTGATTGAATGTTTGATTTAATTGGTAATTGTGGGTTATGGAAGGTAGCATGGCGGAGTTTAATAAAAGGTAGTGAAACGCGGGGAGGCAAGCCCGGGTTTTGACTTTATTAATTAATGTACTATATTAAGGAGGGATTCTTTAAGTAATTAATCGGTTCATAATTGGTAGAAACGGACTTAGTCAATGATAGTGAAGTAGAACAAGGGGTAAACATGCTATAAAGTTATATTGCGGAATGAAACATAAGCTGGTCAGGGAAATCAAGCTATTGAGTTTATGCGTGGATGCTGGCGTAGCGGCAAATCATAATGTAGCTAATAAAACTTAGTGGATTGTTGCACAGTGGAGTAGTTGTTAAGTGTATTATTGTCGATTGTATATTAATTATTATACACAATATGTGAACTAATCTTAGTCGGCCGTTATGTTTATCGATATGTGTGGTATGCGATACTACCTTGCTACACCTTTTGGTGTAGGTTGTGGTAAGTTTGAAGTTCCTTGATTAACGTGGGTATTGAACATCAGCTTCGTGTTCTTCTCGAGCAGAAGAGCATGTTTATCTTGTCATGTATTATTTATTTCTTGCTCTTTATACAGACTAGATCTTGGAAAAGTCAAGGTTACAGGGAACTTTTGTTTATATTTGAATTATTGTTGATTCGTGTAAATTAATGAGGAATTTTGGGTATTTTATGCAATGTTTGAAAAGAGTTCTCCTATCGAGTAGAGTCGTATAGATGTCCACTTTTGGCCAGCTAATTCGGGCTCATGACAAAGAGAATCTAATTAATTGAAATTGGATCTCAGTTTCACACTAAATTTCATAAAATTGTTTTCTCTCTCTGCCCATTGGCTCTTTGGCCGGAAACTTCAATCCAACTTAAATTTGGGTAAACTTGTATGTTTTCTCTATTTTCCTCCAACCCAAAGTTTTTGTTTATGTGGGTGTTGCATCACTTCACAATTCCTGAATTGTCAACGACGCAAAAACTCAACCCAAATATTCCAATAAAGATAAATTCTTATTAGCATATCAAATATTAAAAATTCACATAAAATAGGGGAAGATACATTTGCAACTTTGACAGTAAAGACCAAACAGGATAAATGGACTAATCATGTACACTTTTATTTTCAATGTAAACTTCTAACAACTAATAATACGTAAGTAAAAATATTCAGTAATTGAAGGGATTTTTATTCTTTCGCTGCATAAATCGAGGAAAACAAAAAACTTAAATTACTTTCTTATATTTTATATCTAAAGAACGAAAATATTTTTTATTATGTAGATAAAAAAATAAAATATATCATGATAGCGTAGAATTCATATGAAGAATAAATCCTAGTAAATTGAATTTCAAGTATGTTTGAATTGACTTATTTCTAGTGCTTTTAAGTCAAACTAATTTTTTAGAACTTTTGTAGTATTTGAGCAAATTAAAAAAATGCTCGTAAGCATTTGTTTTTAAGCTAAAATAATAAATTTAAGATAAAAATCATAAGTTAGATATCTTATGAGTCAACACAAACAAGCTCTCAGTTAATCAATTGCCAGAAATTTAGCCAAGAATCGGATGTTTTAGCCGAGAACATCCTTAAGTTGTGCCAAAAATCTGTGCAATATCCTTAAAAGTATCCATGTGGACAAAGGATATTACGAAGGCTTATCAATTGAGCAGGTTTTCACACACTTTAAAATCAAATAGAACCCACAATCACGTGTGCATGATATCCTAATTCCATTCTAAAGATATTCATTATCTGATCCCTGAACTATTGTTTGTAAATTATATACATGAGCCTATTTGTTTATGAAGTAGTGAGACAATGAAAGTAGTGTTCCCTTTTCTATAGAATTTTGCATTATTTTCTCTAGATTGTATTGAGCGATTTGACAGTATAATATTAATCCAAATTCAAGTGCACTTACCTTGAGTGGTTTGGCATGTTAAAATCAGTGTCTTGATGCTTCCTTTATATTCATTGTTCCTCTAGCTCTGCCTTCTCAGCATTGTTCAAGAAGACTTCTTCTAACTGTAGAGCTGCCACGTGTCTTTTTATTATGCTGTCATTGCTTCAACGAAATCCTTTGTCATTGCAACAAATTTCAAAAGAAAAAGTTAATTGGTGGTATATTTACTTGACAATAAGTATACACAGACATGCAAATAATGGTACGTATGACTTTTAAAACAGGCAAAAAAACTTGAATGACTTGAATTCATTGAAGGAATCTTTGCTTTATATTGGAGAATTTACCTCTTCAGCAAAACTTAAAATCTATATCACTACTTTGCATAAATCTTTGTCTATCTCCTTAAATTAAACTTTCTCAATTTTCACATTTTATTTAAGATTAAATTATAATATAAATACATATTGAATTATAAAATGGTAAACACAACAAAATCAACAAGGTTCGAACTTAGAACACTTGAAATAACTAAGCAAAAGAAAAGAACTAAATTTTTGCTTGATTTTTCTTATTTTATTTGGTCAAGTAACAGGTAAGAGTTAAAAGATTCAGATCAAACCTTCTGAAATGCTTCAAGAGTTAGTTGGAGGGTTGTACAGAAATGCTATAACGCAAATTCTGCAAAATATTGACTGTGTCATGAGTTGATTTGATGGGAGCACTATTGGTTAAGACCATCCTGTAAAGTCTATCAACCATGATATTTGCTATTGGCCTTGCGGAAGATTAAGAATGGCGTTTTCTATCAAATACCTCATCTAGTTGTCTAACAATGTTGTCTTCAGCAAAATATTTGCAGAAATTATTAAAATGATTCAAAAAAATTTCATCAATTATAATTATCACCTATATATTGGGGTATCGGTACAATTAGAATAACTCGATATCGTTGTCCTTGAAAATTTGCTAAAAGTGTTTTTGATCTCGCTTTCAGCCCTGACTTCATGCAAGCAATTGCAAATTATATTTTCACCTGATAAGAAAAGTAATTTTAGGGACATAAAAGTCTACGGAGGTCTGTATATAATAATAAGATAAGACGCTCAAAGATATACAAATTCGTCTACCACTTGCAATTCTCCATCTTTCATTCCATAGCCCATAATGGTGATATTCGTTTTTAAAAATGTGGATACTGATTTGCTACAATTAGATTTTGGATTTAAATTAGGAATATAATTGTGGATGTGTGTTTTATAAGTTAATTGTTTAATTGGGTAAGGGACGTGTAGGTTAAGGTTTTTTTTATTATTTTTTAAAATTTTTTTATTTCAAACTCTAATATTTAAACTTTCCGAGTATAGTTATAGTTAACTTTTTCTTAAAAAAAAGTTAGGTGGTTGTGTGCATTTGTGTGGAACGTGCGAGTTACGTTTTTTCTCTCTATTTTTTCGTTTTATCTTTCTATATTTGATTAATTATAATTATTGCAATCAGAAGAAGACACGGTCCCCTTCCTTTTTATCCTGTCCTTATAAGTTCAAAACTAAAATTGTAGGTTTAATTTTCATTTCGTGAAAATTTTGGTTACAATATTTTCACAAGTCTTACAAATATTATCTCAATCAAATTGATAAATAATCAATAAATAAATAACAAGATCACTTAATTATATATAATGGATAAAGTCATAGAGTTAAATGTAATTCTTTACAACTTTTATATTTCAATTCAAAGGAATATTAAATAAATTAACTTAACCGTTCTCAATTAAAAATTAAAAATTAAAAATTAAAAATGTGTTTACTATATAATGCAACCGTTCCAGACGTGATAAGATACTGAACGTGGTTTGTAAATTTTGAACTTTTTATATCACAATTTAGTAAATAATATAATTATGGTTTATAAGTTTTTAAAAATTTTATATCACAATTCAGTAATATGTGTGTTTATTTGTTAGTTGGGATAATGCCGTAAGGGACGTGTAGCTTAGTTTATTTTTTTTTTAGTTAAAAATATTTTTAATTTTTTTAATTTTTTTACTTTTTATCTTTTTAATAATTTTAAACTCCAAATATTTGGAGATTTTCCCTAAAAGGTATTTTCTCCTAAGCTGTCACCTACTATAATTTTAGGCAAAATTTTCTTCTTTTTAAGTATACTAGTATAAATATCGCGCATTCTGCGGTTATTGTTAGATTACTAGTTTTATTAACAAACCCATACGGGGACCATCCCTTGTGCCGATGTTGATATTGGTTTGAGCTGGGCGGGAAAACTTTGCATTTTGTAAAAGTGCTTTTTTAGCGAGGAGTTGGTAAGTCTGTTGTGTGCGCGGTGCAACGGCCAAGCGAAGCAGCGGCCTAGGTCAAGTAGGTCATATGTACTTGATCAATGAGAAAGTTTTCTTGTTGGAGTGTCCAATACCTTCCCTTTGGCCTCTTAGACAACAAATGGCGGAACACTCTCAACAAAATGCGCATCCCGAGAAAAATATACCTAAACCAAGCGATTCTCTTGCTCTTGATCTAAGTGTTCCTGCGCCAAGAAGCGGTCGATGCAAATAACTACATGACTAAGGCATTATCGGTGTTGGAATGAAATTTGTTGTAATAGATAGAAAACATGACTGCGTATAGCTTGTTTTCTTGTTTTTCAAAAAGTTTAAATCCTTGGTTACATCGGCTAGAGTTAGTTGACATTTCGGCTAGAGGTAGCCTTGTATTTCAAGTTGAGTTTAGGCTGGGTGTTAGTGGCAATGAGTCATTGTGTTGAAGTCTTGTAATAGAAGTTGTTACAAGTGGGAGATTAAGGATTTAATCTCTTAGGATTACTAGAGTTTGTAATCATTGTTGCTCGAGATCTAGTGGAGTTGTTGAAATCCTACGAGGTAGGTCGTGGTTTTTCTTCCCTTGAGCAGGAGGTTTCCACGTAAATATCGTGTGTCACATTTCTTACTATTTTATTTACGTGTGTGTCTACATTACAGTGCAACTTTGATAGAAGGACAGTCTGAGTACGGTGAGTAAACCCATATAACTTATCATTTGGTATCGGAGCGAGTTCTTTCTAAAAAGGTTAACACCTAGAAAGATTCTGTAAAATATGGCGGCACCAGGAATGCGGAAGAGGGACGGGTCTACTACTAGACCCCCTAGGTTCAATGGACAATACTACGGATGGTGGAAGACTAGAATGCATGATTTATTATGGTTGAGAGACGGAGTGAGTTATGGGATGTTGTCCTAGATGGTCCTTATATTCCTATGAAGATAGAAACTAAAGGGGAGATCACAAGATCGGTTCCTAAGATGAGGAAGGAAAATAATGACAGTGATAGAAAACTTATTGAAAAGAACTACAAGGCCGAAGCTTAACAGTACGTGGTATAGAGTCAGGATGAATACAATCGGATTTCGGCACATTGAGGAGGCTATTAAAGAGATTTGGGGTGTCTTAGAACAGCTCATGAAAAGGAAACCAACCAAGTCAAACAATCAAAAGTAGCAGCCTTTCCTTTTTCAAGTATGAGATGTTCTCAATGAAAGAGGAGAATCTATTCAAAGAGATGCACACTAGATACACATCCATTACCCGATGAGCTCTACTACATGCGGGAGAAATGATAGAGGCTAGCGGGTTGGTCAGGAAAATTCTCAATGTTCTTCCCAAGTCTTGGGAAAGCAAGGTGGAAGCTATTACGGGAGGCTCGGAATCTAGACATTCTTACCATGGATGAACTCATAGGAAATCTTAAAACCTATGAGCTCGGCGGGATCAAATTAGAGGCGAGCGAGAGAAAAAATACAAAGGCCTAGCTCACAAGGGAGCTCGGGTGAGATATAGTGAAGACGGATGAAGACATGGCCTATTTGACAAGGAGATTCGAGGAAGATGATCGGGCGTAGTGATGGATTTCAAAGAGGTCAAACACTAACAAGGGTGCACCTCAAATGATCTCTACCATAAATACGAAACGGTCATTCATCAAGAATCATCCCTTGCACAAGTTGATTACAAGAATATTTGAGAGCAGTCAAACAAATCCCCAGAAGAAGAATAGGGTCCTAGAAAAATTCAAGAGGAAATGTGGTGACAAAGTGGTCAAGCAAACTCTAGCGGCACAGGGAAACTGTCGGATGAATCGAGAGAAATGATGAAGCTCAGGGATGCCCTCAATGATGGTTGTAGAGGATGATGATTCACCTTTCAACATGATGTTTGCCTTCATGGAAAATTCGGATGCTATGAAGAAGAAGAGGTAACCTTTCATGACATTAAAAAAGAATTTAAAAGTTACAATGTGAAAGAGGAAATTTGAGGTCTTTGGCTAGTGTATTAATTGATTAGATTCTATATCTCACCAAATAAAGGAAGGTTTAAGCAAATTGTCTTGATGAACTTGGCAGAGTGAAGGTAGTCTTGAGTCCCACTAATCTAGCGAAAGCTTATAAGAAAAATGTCGGGGTTAATAAATGAACAAAAACACCATCATTAGAAAGAGTCTTGGAAGTGACAGAAAAACTCTCAAAATGAATTGGAAGTCGAACTAAGGAGTCACAAGATGAGCTCACCCTTATAATGAAAAGTCGAACTTGAGAAGGATGTGATTCGACTTAAAGTGATCTTGAGGAAGTGTGTTAAGTGGAATGCCTCTCCAGTCTTGGAAGCCCAGAAACAAGTCAAAAATCCAACACCGGTGAAGGGTGGATACAAAATCTATACTCCTTACAATCCTCATAGTAAATGTGTCTAACCACGATAACTGTTGTCACACACTATGGAAGAAATGGTCACCTAAAGCTAAGCTGTATCTCCTAGACAAATTTGCCCTAAGGAAGATTGTAAATGTAGTCCAAAAGAAAACCTTATAGACATCGGGGTACACAGTCCTAAGGTGTCTCGAATCAAGCCACAGATGGTCTAAAAAGAATTTGATTTTTCACTCTATCTACGATATTGGGAACTCAAGCTTAAATGGGTTCCCAGTCTAATGTGATCTATCCTTGAGAAAGAGGTAAGAGCGAGTCAAAATGGTACATGGATAGTGGTTGCTCAAAACATATGGCTGGAGAAATCGAAAATTTTCTCTCACTCAAGGTGTGTCAAGGAGGATCATTTCCCTTGGAGATGGTAAAATGGGATATATTCTTGGTGTAGGAAAAGCTGGGAAGACACTTGATCATGCTATAGAAAATGTGTTCTTTGTAAATGGTGAAATACGGTCTTCGAGTGTATCTCGGATTTGTGACAAGGAAATGAGGTCAAATTTCTTTCAGACCTATGCACGGTGACAGACCTTAAATGCAGGAGGTGGTTAAACTGACAAATAGAAACGAGCATGTATATTCTTGATCTTAACTGGCTGCGATGGTGCTACTGCCTAAGTGTGATGGAGGGCAAGAAGCCACCCTATGGCGTAGCTGTCACGCTCAACAAACTAGTATCAAAGGATCTAGTTCGAGGACTTCCGTGAAATTTTCGAGTCAATTATGGATGCACATTGTCAAGGGAAACATTCCCGAGATCCTCCTTCAAAAATAAAAAAAAAGAAGTAGCACCTGCAGACCCTTGGAACTACGCACATGGACTTGTGTGGACCCATAAATTGCAAGTCGTGGAGGAAGAAGCTTGTCTTTGTGATTGTTGATGATTATTCAAGGTATACATGGGCAATGTTTCTTTGATCTAAGGATGAAACATTCCCTACCTTTGAATCATTCGCAAATCAAATTCGGGTGAAGGTGACTGCGACATTGCGGGGATCGGGTACGTCGTGGGAATTTGAATTTGAAAATGCAAAAATTGAAGTCTTTTGTGTTGCTAAGAGATCGATCACGGTTTCTCTACTCTCGGGACTCCTGTGAGTGGAGTGGTATAAGGAAGAATAGAACTGCTGGCAATATTGCTAGAACACTCTTTATAGATGAGAGGTGTAGCCATGTCCTTTTAGGCTGACGTCCCGGCTCTTGCTTATTTATGTAGTAAGCAGATGTCTGTCAAGCCCTTTTAAGAAAAGAAACTCCCCATGAGCTGCTAAACAAGAAGAAGCCAATGTTGAACTACCTGAGTCTTTGGATGTGAAATGCTTTGTCTTGAACAATTGAAAGTACAACTTAGGAAATTTGATCCCAAAGTGATAAGGGAATTTTCCTGGGGTATTCATCAAACAACAAGGAATATCGAGTCTACAATAAGAGGACACAATGTGTTGAGGAAAGTATCCATGTTATTTTTGATGAAGGTGGGAAAGTGGAACCTGAAGTAATGGATGATGATGAACTTAAGGCGCGGGAGCCGAAGAGATCTACGGTTGATCGTGATCTATCCGAAAAGCATGAGCAAATGAAGAGAATTCCTTATGGAGCAAGTCCATGTTTATTCAAGATGAAAGCAGTAGAACACACTTGGAAACAAATAAAATTCACAAGAGAAAGCTAGTACGGCGACCCGGAAGAGGGATCGGGTTCGAAGCGGGGATAATCCTCGTAAGGAGATTGCTTGGAAGCACAAATCCTCTCATCCTCTTAACAATTTAATGTATCCACTAGACTCGGGGATGCAAGCCGGATCTAAAACTCGAAGTACATTTGCATCATCGGTATTCATATCCCAGATGAGCCTAAAAACATCAAGGAGGCTCGGATGTGGAGTGGGTTAATGAAATGCGGAGGAGCTACATCGAGTTTGAAAGAAATAGGTCGACACGGTTGCAAGACCATCGATAGAACTATTGGACCGAGTGGGTCTTGAGGGAACAAGTTAAATGAACAAGGAGTCACCACCGTGAAACAGGCTCGATTGGTTGTCAAGGTTATAACCAGGAGAAAGGTATAGATTATGATGAAACCTTCACTTGTGGCTAGAATGGAAGCTATTCGTATGCGATTGTTTGCCTCCTTCATGGAATTCAATTTGTTTCAAATGGATGTCAAAAGTGCCTTCTAGAATGGATACTTAAAGGAAGAAGTGTGAGACAACACAGGGGATTTGAAGACATTGATCAACCTCGCCCATGTGTACGAGTTTGGACAAGGCCTTTGTATGGATTAAAGCGAACTCCTCGAGCTTGGTGAGAGATTGTTCAAGTTTCTTCTTGACAATGGGTTTAAGAGAGGAAAAATTGATAACACTCTTTTCCTCAAGACAAGAGGGAGAAATCTACTCATTGTTCAGGTATACGTTGATGACATTATCTTTGGAGCTACACTCAATTCATTATGTGAGGATTTTGCAAAGCTTATGGGAAGTGAATTCAAGATGAGCATGATGGGTGAACTCATTTTCTTTACGGGTCTACAAGTCAAGCGGGACGGGGCGGGAACCATGATCGCAACGAGGAAATACATCAGTTTGCTCACAAGATTTCATAGACTGATGCCAGCGGAGATTGATACCCATGGGGCCTCTAAAGTTAGACATTGATGAACCTGGTCCACCGGTAAATGAAACCATGTACAAATGTCTGTTAGTTCACTTCTTTTACCTATGACAACGGGCGAATGTATTTAGTGTGGGGATGTGTGCTCATTTTCAAGCTTGTCCTAAGGAATCTCATTTGAAAGCAAGAGAATTCTCAAATATGCAAGGAGCAGCGGATCGCTCTCTTCTACCCATATTGGAGGTTCTTTTGATACGGTTGGAATTTTCCACGTGCGACTATCTTGGGTACCTGGATTGTGAGGAAGAGCACCTCCAGAATAGCTTATTTCCTAGGTCCTATTTGGTCTCACAGGGGTCAAAGAGCAAAATTAAGTGGCAACTCTCTACGGCGACGAGAATATGTAGGCTGTGCTTCATGTTGTGCTCAATTATTATGGATCAGGCAGCAAGCTGGAGGACTTTGGAGTGTAGTGAATGTATTGCCCCTTGATGTGGCAATAACACTGTTACTCTCTAAACATAGCTAGGAAATACGATTCAACAAAGAGAACCAAGCACATGACATCGAGACATCACTTTTTGAAGACAATGTTGAAAACATTCGTGTGGAATTTTGCGAACGAAGATCGAGATTGCGAGACATCTTTACTAAAACCCCAGGCAGGGGACCGGTTTGAGAAATAGATTGTTTAGACTACTGTCAAGATGAATGCTTTTTATTCTCTGAAGTTTTGATTTCCCTATTAACATTTTATGGTGACATGATTATCCTTGCCGGTTTGTAATTGGTGTGTATTTCGGCTCCATACTTGCAGTATACATGGTGGGTGTGAAAAAGTTTGGAAGTTGACAAGGCAAGAGACTTTGCACGTCTTACTCAATCTCAAAAGGGGACCAAGTCTGCCGGTCAGTGTGCTTCTTCACTTATGAGCAGTTTGGCCAAATAATTCGTGAGCGCATTCCCACTTTTCTTCACGGTACCGGTCACAACTGCACATTTCCCCCTCACCTCTTTCAGCCAAAACATCTTCTTAATTAGACGCGTATCTCCCTCTCTTACAAAACTCATTACACTGTCACCCTTTCTCTCTCACTTTTCAAACTCCTCTACTAAAAACCGAGTCTCACACACACTCTCTCTCCCCATCTTCACCAACAAAACCCTCTCGGTCCTCTATAGAACTCTCTTTTCCTCTCTATTCTCGGTCTTAGAATGGCGGCATTTGTTTGTTCCTCAGTCCACACTTGCTTGCATGAGTCGTAAGTTAGAGAATTCTACCATGAACATGAGTTTGTTGCGAATGGGACCGAGCTGTTTAGAAAAGTTAATAGGTTCACCTTCATGTTGAACGAGAGGATACTCGGCACCATTACGAGTGCGCGCTAGAGGATCGAATTGTGTGGAAGGTGAATGTGCGAAAAGAGTTCATCTCTTATTATTAAAATTGGAAAATATTCTTGGGAACGTGTTCTTAAACGAGATGAAGGGAATACCAGTTGATTTTGAGTTCATAAACAGGTTCTTCTCAAGAAAAGAAGCATTCTTGGGATCACCAGTTTGTTCTTAATGGAGGCCCTCATAGTATTAGTCAGTAGGTTTGATGATGGAGCACATGTAAAAATCATGCATGAAGGATGGTAAACACGACCTAGCATACGGGTTTCTTTTGAACAAGGTCTTTGAGTTCTTCAATATTGAATAATGGTTTGCAGGATCATTGGGTCAAAAAAGGCAAATGTTCACTCTCTCGACCTCGAAGGAATGTGAGTGTGTGTTGTGAAAAGGAGGGGTGAAGAGTCAATCTCGGGTATGCGATTTAATTGCCTCTCAAGAAGTCAAATGTGGAGATTGAGCGGCTTATGGAGTGCACTTGCCTAAAGGCCCGAAATAGTGCGTACGAAGGCACGCTGACGGAAGGAACTGGTCGTCTGCTGAAAGAAGAAAATGAAGCTCTCCAAGCCCGAGGTCAAGACCTGACCAAGAAGTTACTTCATGCCCTCAAGACATTCAATGACCGTATCTCAGCCCTCTTACCAAAATTATCCGGACCATGATCATCTCCCTCCCCTGCCCTTCTCCTTACCTATGCCCTGCTCGATGTCCTCTCTCATCTCTTTGTTTACCTTGTTTTGGTAGTTACTATTTATTTTTCTCAACTGGTTGTCACTAGTGATGTTGTAATGCTAATCTAACTAAATGAAGTTGTGTTTGATGCTTCACTGTCTCTATTGTCTCTCTTCTTGCTTTCTTTATTTCTCATTCATGTTAGTGTTGCCCCAGTGGCCATGAGTTAACATATCTTTGCTTTCTCGTCTTGGTTTACTGTCGTTTCTTTTTTATGATGCCAAATGGGTAAGATAGCTTTGGGGATTATGGTAGACAGGGGGAAGAATGTAGACAGGGGGAAGAATAGAGGGCTTGGTGAATATGCAAGTCGGGGGAAATAAAACACTGGTGATAGGGGGAATACGGTGGTGAAACTTGGTGAAATATGCAGGTTGGTTTTCATCATCAAAAAGGGCGAAATTGTTAGATTTCTAGTTTTGATAATGACAAACCCATACAGGGACCAGATCCCTTGTGCTGATGTTGATATTGGTTTGAACTGGGCGGGAAAAATTTTACAGCTGTAAAAGTGCTTTTTGGCAGGGAGTTGGTGAGTACAGCTGTGTGCAGCAGTGCAGAAGTGAAGCAGAGCAGCCGCCTAGGTCAAGTAGGTCATATGTACTTGACCAATGAGAATGTTTTCTTGTTGGAGTGTCTAATACCTTTCCTTTGGCCTCTTGGACAACAAATAGGCAGACACTCTCAACAAAATCTGCATCCAGAAAAATATACCTCAACCAAGCAGATTCTCTGCTCTTCAAGTCACAAGTGTTCCTCTGCAGAGAAGCAGATCGATGCAAATCTTCTCATGACCTAAGGCTGCTATCGGTGTTGGAGTGAGCTGTTGTAATAGATAGAAAAACATGACTCTTGTGTAAGCTTGTTTTTCTTGTTTTTTGAAAGTTTAAATCCTTGGTTCTCTCAGCTAGAGTTAGTTGACATTTCGTCTAGAGTTAGCCTTGTATTTCCATTTGAGTTTAGCTAGTGTAGATTGAAATGGAGTCATTGTGTTGAAGTCTTGTAATAGAGTTGTTACAAGTGGGAGATTAAGAGTTTAATCTTTTAGGATTACTAGAGTTTGTAGTCATTGTTGCTCAGATCTAGTGGAGTTGTTGAGAATTCCTACGAGGTAGGTCGTGGTTTTTTCTTCCCTTAAGCAAGGAGGTTTCCACGTAAACATCGTGTGTCACATTTCTTACTGCCTTATTTACGTGTGTGTCTCTGTTCTGTGCAACCTGATAGAAGGACCAGGTCCTGAGTACGGTGGTCGATCCATATAACTTATCAGTTATATATATGAAGCAAAACATATGATCTAATCTCTTCAGTATTTTGTAAGATGAGTAAATCATTGCATAGTTTTTGAAAAAAGTTTAATATCTCTAAATCTACTAGAAAATATTTTGTTGGACACTCACGAGTGTGTTGTACTTTTGATATTATTCACAGGTTTTCTTGGACAAATATTTAATATTAGTCTTTCATTAAAAATATGAAAAATGGTTCAAAACACACTTCAATTATGTATGAATTTGTTGTTACATACTTCAACTTTGCGGGGTTCTATGACCCTCTTGGACTATTTTTAACTAAAATTATTAAAACCCTAACTGTTTATGTGGCAAAGAAAGGATAATGCACTCTCCTTGAGAGAGTAAGAGCAAAAAAATATGCTAAAAATTCTATTTTCATAAATTTTATTTTAACTTGTTCTCTTTTCTTTCTCTTTTATTTCTCTCTCTATCTTTTTTATTCTCTTCTTCACTGTTCATCTTCTTCAGTTCCATAAGTGATTCCGGTAACCTTGCTCCGACCAAATTTTCATAATCTAAAAGTAATAGTTTTTCTTCTAATCTTCTTCCCTTCTATTTCTCTCTCTATCTTTTTTATTAGTATCTTTTTCACCGCTCCATAACTGATTTCTGTGACTAGTACGAATATGGTGAATCTCTGTATTATTTTGAAATCATTCCAACTTTAATCTCATTATACTAGAAGAAAACTTCAAATGTTTATTCTGATCCTTGCCTCCCCTTCATCCATTAATGGAATTCTTCCATTGAAGACCCAAATAATTAAGTTTTATTTTTATCATTTTTTTCTGCCAAATACACAACAAAACACTCATATTTCTTTCTTTTTTTAAATGGACATATAAATCAAAACTAATCCAAATCTACAAATAAAAAATAAAATTTCATTATTGAAAAATTTTCAATCATCGGAAAAAAATTCACTATCAAGAGGAGGTAATATAAGTACTCATATCAGCACTCAAGAAAAGTAAAAAAAGAAAATTGAATAGAAAGGAGAAAGATTAAGAAGAAGAAAAATAATTAAAAAACATGAAATTTACACGTGAACACGTGCATATTACTCTTTAACACAAATTTAAATATGAATTTTTAAGGGGGTATATATTCTATTTTAAATTAGTCTAGGGGGATCACAGGACCCCCGCAAAGTTGAAATGTGTAACAACAAATTCGGACATAGTTGGAGTGTGTTTTGAACCTTTTTACCACCAAAAAAAGAAAATATGCTTTTAAACACTTTTAGAAGATAGACCAATCCGAAGTCATCTAATATCACTATGTAATTTACTACAATGGTCATAAGCATGAAAGTAACAAAACAAAGGAGACTATATTTTGCGAACTTGAAATATAAGCGCATCGAGTTGAAACATGATCTATAAAAGATGTTATTGTTTCGAAATGCACACGCAAGCATACATAATTGTACACATAATATAGTGATTTAGAAATTAAATTTCAAACCTATAAGAACATATAATTAACTATTTATCAAATTAAACTAATGCTAATTGTTTGTTCAAGCAATATACCCAAAGTTGTAATTATGAGCTAATTAAAAAATAAAAATAAAACAAATAATGAATAGTTAACCAATAAATAATAATTATTTATGTTATCAATGATATGAATATTCAAGGTTGCGGTTGGTTTACCAATCCTATTGAGTTCTTGAACTAGTCCTCTTAATATGAATTATCAACGATTGCTAATTAGTTGGATTAATACTGATAATATTCTCTCGAATTACTACTCGCCTATTCAAAATAAATCATCACTTATATTTCTGTGAAATTGATTTATTAAGAATGCATAACGTTTGTGTTATTTAATTGAATAAGGTAATTAGGTATATCCCCATCCTAGCCATAAATCTGTGACTTAATTTTAGAGAATTAGATCATGTCCTCTTTAATTCTTCTCTATCTAATAATGACTTTCCAAACATATCTTGGATAGTCGATGGACTTAACAGTTGGCCAAACAAACAAGCAATTATGCACAGAATTATATAAACAATCACAAGCATAATTCGTATTAAGATAGAAAATAATTCTCAAGTGCCACTATTCATGGTTCATCATAACTCCAGAATATGAAGTTTAAATCCATATTGACATGAAAGAAAAACAATTATACGTTCAAAGAAACAGAAATACGAGTAGTATGGAGAAGGAAAAGTAAAACAATTAACTCCACCTTCAGAATGACTCCTAACTCTCCACAAGTTAAAAGTTTTGCAAAAGTTATGCAAAGAGTGTATGTATAGAGTATGGGAATGTCTATAGCGTTTAAAACTAAATCCTAAGCAAAGTGAGAAAAACTGGTCGATGTGCTTACACCACTCCTATTGAGAAATGGTGGCGCAAAAGAACAAATAAACTTCTGCGGAAGGGTCTACCTTGTGCACCCCTTTCTTGGCAAGCTCGTGGCAAGTACTGCTTCTTTGCACCACCTTTACTGAGCAAGACCATATAAACTACTTTGCCTTGTGCCACCCTTGTTGGGAAAGGCCATAGCAACTACTTCTTCATTCACAACATGTAGTTCTCTCTTGCGACGTTTCGCGACATTGACTATTCCTTGACTGTTTTTGGTTATTTCTTGCCCGTGTAACTCCAGTTTAGTTTTAAATATCTTGATACATACATAATCAATAAACACAAACCAACATAAGCACAATCACTAGAATTAATACTCAAAAGGACTATAAAAGTACTAAAATATGGTGTCAGAAAGTCTAATATCTTATTAATACTCAAGCACTCACAAGAAAGTACTACTCTAGCTTAGGACTAAATATGCTAATATCAACCAAGCCAAAAGTCTTTCTTCTCTCTCCTTTACTACTCCTAAAAAATAAAAAATAAAACTAATTCTTATTTTTTTAAAAACCCAGTTCAAGCTACATTCCTCAAAAAGAACCGATGTACAAAAAAAATTGAAAGAAATTATTAACTATCTAATAAATTGGCATAAAAAATCACCCAAGAAATCTCTCCGCCCCACGCTTAAAATTATGCACCGTACTCAAAGCACAACATAAATAATAAGAGGATAAAAGAACCAAAGACTGAAGCATTATAAGCTCATGTGATATTTAGACTTCTCCAATAAGACTTGGTTCTTTGTGCCGACACCCCAAAGTTAGTACCAATTTTGTGGCTTGATTTTTCATACTTCTAATGACTTTTCTTCCATGCCTATAATCCTACAAAGAAATATAATAATAGTAAATAAAAAATAAAAAAAGTAATAAAATTGGGTTGCCTCCCAACATGCGCCCGATTTAACATTGCAGCATGACACCATCACATCCACCACTTTTTCCTCCACTTTGAGGATATGAATTGCAACCCTAATTTAGTATCAACTTTTCTAATCTTCTCCTAAGATTGTGGTGTAATAATAAAAGAACCAATCAATAGATGTCACATCTTACACTTCTTGGCCCTTGAGTGAGGAATGTTATCTTGTCTCTTTTGGTGTGTAAGATTTAAGTATATAAGGACCTTGTTCCTCATCTATACATCTTTCCATAGGTTTAGATGGATTGATTCCCATGCCATCACTGTTGCTCCAAAATACACATGCAAGACGCGTGGTGCTAAGTAATACAGTGACTTAAGACCCAAATATTCTAAGCTCAGGGACTTGATTTTGTAGTTTATCAGATTCAACTATTATCAATTAATCAAACAAGTATTTTTAGCACAAGTTTTATGTTTGCTATTATAAATGACAGTAGAAAATAAAATAATTAATTATTCTAACAATTATCCCTATCTAATGTTGGAACATAAGGATTTAACACAATAGGAGATAATATGTAACGACCCACATGGTCATTTTTTTTATTTTTGACCTGTTTCCCCAGTGTGAACCTTTTCATATCTTCATTGTGTTGCTTGCAAGGATGAATACTGTGATTTTCGAGGTGATTGAATGAAGATTGGATGGGATTTTCAGTTTTGAAGGTTTAAAGTTTGAGAGGTTTGACCAAAGTCAACATTTCAGGTTAATGAGCTTGGATTCGAATTTTAAAAGCTCCATTAGTTTCGAATGGTGATTTATGACTAAGTTGGATGGTTTGCATGAATCCTGAGGTGTTTGGGAGTCATTTGAGCCTTTGGTCGAATTTTTGAGTTTTAAAAAAGCTAAGTTTGACTACAATCAACTTTCGATCAAAACGACCTCATTCGGTGATTTGATAATTCCAACAGATCTTACATATATTTTATGATTAATTTGCATATTTGGTTTGTGTGAGGCAGGTTTTTGATGAGTTTCGCACATTCGAGTTGCATTCTAGTAGAATTTAAAATTAATAGTTGACCTCGGTCAAATACTTGACTAAATGAGCTTGAATTAAGAATTTGAAAGTTATAATAGGTTTGTAAGATTACTTTGAACTTATTTGCAAATTTTAATTTAGTTCCAATGAGTTTCGGGTAGATTTGAATGTTCTATGTGTTTTAGCATGGTTTAAGCATAAAATGTGATAACTTAGAGATCTGTTTTAGTTATAGAGATCGAAAAATTATTCCGAGATTTTAAAAATTCTTAGCATGAGTTATAGGAGTAATCTGAAAAGTTTGGTGCAATTTTGATAAGTCAAGATCAGATTTTATCACAAAAAATAAAATAATTCTTAAATGAGTAAAAATAATATCTGAGTGGAAAAACAAACATTAAATGGAGTTTTATTGAACGAGTAAGTCCGTATCATTATTTATAAATTATAGAAAAAAATCATCGCATTTCGAGTTCGTATTATGAACTTATGACCAATTTAGTGAAAATAATATTGCTGGTGTAAAGAAAAAAATTCAAGTCTGGTACAGACTTTTAGTGAAGAAATTTGGGCTTTTAATGATAAAATTGGACTTTTATTGACAAAATTCGCACCCTTTAT